>BQNB010098990.1:0-10280 GCA_026074375.1 Tanacetum coccineum
AAATAAATATGGGTAGGAAAAAGAAAAATATGATTGGTGCAAATTAGATGACACATGTACATATAAATTTTTTTGTGTTGTGAATGGATCTAGAATTGCTCTTGTTTTATTTATTAAATTTAACTGAATAATTTACTTGATAAAACATTAAAACCTGAAAAAGGTATGACATATATTGATTTTGAGGTAACAAGCATTTTTCACGTGGAATTAAAAAAGTTTTGAAGCCTTATATAAGCACTTAGGTGCTACTATTGGTATCTTTTTTGGCTTACAAAAAGTACGGATGTTCTGTATTTTTTGGTCATTTTGTCTCTCTGTTTACAGTGCAACACGGTTTTTTATTAGTTTCTGTTCCGTATTTTTTGACAGTTTAATACTTTTGACTTGTTAAACTTGATATTTTTTTCCGCACTTTTCGTTTCACAATTTTATATCATAAACAAAATTATAAAAATAAAAGAAAAAATAAAAAAACGCAAAAAATATACGAGGGATACAAAATGGGTGTATAAGGGGGTATGAAGAAATCCACAGTGTACCAATATTATTGTCCTTCAATTACCAACATTATTGTCCTTCAACTTAACGTTTTCTTTGACTACTTCAATGTTTTCACTTGAATGATTCAAATACACAATAATTGTGTTTTGGTACTAAAACTGAATACAAATCAAACGACTAGTCGATAAATTCATTGAACAACGCAAGCCTGATAGTCGAACGTACTCAAAGTTTCCAAAATTGGAAACGATTACAAATGTATATAGAAGCAGCCGGGTCACATCGACCTTAAATTTGTTTTACATATTTGTCCATGTGCTCTCTCTTTCTTTAACTGTCTGGATAAAACTCGTTTTTCCAAGGGTTTTTTTTCGAGGTTAAGGGTTTTAACCTGATAAATGTAACTCGTTCTTGAAGTTTAATATGCTATATATAGAAAAAGTTGCATCTAAACTTGTATCTAATATCTCAGAAGTGTTTCGAACCTAAATAAGAACGAATTTTTTTTAATTTGATCATTTGTCACGTATCAAAAGTAAAATAAATCAAATATATGATTAAAAAATAAACTTAAGTTAAAGAAGGGAAACATAGACAGCATCAATCGTGAATCATGTGGTTTTGTTCCAGCTGGCTTGCAGGCTTGAGCTTCATATTTTTGTCATAAGCTATTTAGAGTGCTTTTTTGATAAGAATAAATCTAAAAATACTTGATTTTAGTTTGATTAGTAAATTCAACTTAGATCACACTATTTGTCAAATAGGGTTGGTGAATTTCTTTTTCTCTTTCCTTTTGTCTTTTGTGCAAATCGTTTTCAGATTTCTTTTATTCAGCCAATAATACAGTATATTAACTTTATTGGGGTGCTGTAAATATCATAATTAACAGTGTGAAACCATGCATAAATAGGATGGTACCATCGGTACCTTTCGTATTCTTTAAATACAATCAATACTTCCCTTAATATCCGTTGTATTCACAGGAAAAAACAGTTTTTATTTTTTTTTCCGTATTTTCAACATTTTATAAGTTTTGACTTGCAAAACTGTATAGTTTATGTTTCGCATTTTTTCGGTTAGTTTCATCCACTTTATTAACTTGAGAGGACAGTTTTCAACTCCATATTTTTCATGTTTTACTACTTTTAACTTATCAAATTTAATATTTTTTGTTTTGTTTTTATTTTATTTTATAATTTTATAATATAAACAAAATTATACAAATAAAAAAATGTTAAAAAAAATATTACTAACCAAACCCATATAAATAAACATTTCTTGTTACACTATGCATGGTATTACACGTATACTTGAATAGTTAAATACCTCCCATACATGTATACATAGTACATACCAACATTGTCTTATACCAACATTGTCTTTTTAGAGTCATTTACAGTAACTATAATATACAAAAACAAAATATTTAACAGAAAACAAACAAAATAAATTCTTTCTTTTCTTTTAAAATCTCAGTTTTTTTTTAAACTAGTGATATTCAATATATAACAACTTGTCAAGCTGACTTAAAAAAAAGTTAAACATAGAGAATAAACAATTATAAAACAGATCTTGTCATTTCTCAATGAAACCGATCGTCACGGTAAATACATTAAATTAAACCAATCATTACGTCGTGTGGCACACATAGCTTTTTATTATTATTCAAAACTCATCGAATACAAGAAAACAAAGAACAAAAATTCAAAAAAAAATTGAAATATGCTAATTAATAATACATATAACAGATCCAGGAATCTCACTGTAATAATTGTCAGTTCTTTAATTAGTGTTGCAATTACTCGAATCATACCGTTATGTATTTTCTGCCACAAAAGATCAGGTAACATATAATTTCAGTCGCTTTGTTAAAAAACCTTAAAAGATGAATAGGTTATGAAAGATATGTGTGAACATTGTGTATCAATGACAAATACGTGGTTAAATGAAGTATACACGTTACATGAGAACATACATTTATATATTTCGTTTTGGTAAGAATAAGTAAAGGGCGTGAATATCACGGGTCTTATTTAATTACTACTTACCTAGCACATTGATAACACCATCGGGTTACGCATATAGGGTCAGCTATCTTCTGTACAATTGTATATTAAAGAATAAACATACATATTATATTACAATATTTCGAAAAATCCAAAAATAAATTTATCATAACCTAATATATTTCATCACAAGAAACGGTGTCAAATTTTAGGCCATGTCAATTACCTAAATTTTGAAGTGGGTGCATCATCTACCGTGGTTTAAGCTATGTCTTTGTCGAGTAAGATCTTATTTAGCGGATATCATTAGAATAAGATATGCATTATTTCTTGAACAGTTGTGACATTAAATTTTCTTTCCGCACGTTTTAGCTAGTTGGCATGCCCATCTTTCTACATTATAATATTTCTGCTATTTGCATACTGGTAATAGATATTGGTGGAGGATTTTGAATAAATCTCAGAACATATGACACGGTCGAACGACTGATTTTGATCTACAAACACGTATTGAATCTACATACTATTAAAAGTAATAGATCTCTTTATCTTAAGAACTTACTGTTAGATTTGCCACTGTTAATTTTGACGGTAACAACATGTCATGCATTGTTACAAGGTAAGAAGTTCGAACTCCGTATAAGTAGATATGGTATAACAATCCGTACGCAGTAGAGAACCCGACACCTGACCCCGATCTGACCAGGGAGTCTCCGAGTTGACAGCGTATGAAAGTGGGGCGGGGAATCCCCGAATCTAAGGTCGGGGTGGAGGCGGGGATGGCATTATCCCCTAGTCCTCGAACCCGTACTTGGCCCCGAACTCGAGTGGCAGAGTGTATAATTTATTAGAGAAAATTGTTATGTAGGGTGTGTGATAATCCTGGAAATTTTGCTTGTATCGTGTTGAGTTCACTTTCCGTATAAAGTATTTCGACCCTATATATGTCTGGGTTGCACGAAATCTCTATCGGGATAATACAAGAAGAATGACAATTTGTGTTCTAGGCACAAGATCACAAATCAAGAACTTAAGAGGAATTGTATGAGAGTTTTCGTTCTATCTGTTTTGTATATATTAGACCAAATGTTTTTCTGTGTATATAACAGAAAAAAATTAGACAGTTACGGGTGGTTAAAGTTGGTTAAAACCGAATTTTACAACCAACTGACATGAGGTTTATGGCGTAACCCTAAGTGGTTACGGCGTAACCTCAATACTTGTTTTTCTTGTTACGGCGTAACCTAAAGTTTACGATGAAACTCACATTTGTTACGGCGTAAACCCACGAGTGTGTTACAGTGTAACAAATTCCAAAAGTCTACCTATTACCCTCCAGGTGTTTACGGCGTAACACCTGCAAATCCTATCTTGGTGGATTTCATATTAGCGCAACGAGTGTGCACTCCACACTTCCCTAACTCGTGCCCGAGCCGAACATGAAATCTCATTGATCTCTAGTAAATCATCATTACCTAAATGGCCGCTGATGACACTAAAATCGCCAACAAATCCCTCCCATTTTAGTGTAATCCTTGATATACTAAAACATATATAAAGATACATGGAATTATGTTATAACAAACATAACGAAACAAACAAATGCATAAATGAAAATGTCTTGCGATTAAATTTTCATCTTAATATAATACACATTCCAAATATTCGAAAATCGGGGTATCGTAACGATTGAACTCGTCAATCCATTTGAATACCTGAAGATACTATACACATAAGTTTCTACAACACTCTGAGGTTCATTTACTTGACAATTTACAAGCAATGTGTCCTAATCCATTAATGAACATATAGGAAGCTAAGTCCAAGCTTCTTGAAGCGGCAAAACTTCATGTTCACATAGGTGGTCCTTTTAGTCTTGCACCTGCATTTGCAATTTTTCAAAAGAACCATTAAGAAGGTAAGCTTCAACCTAACCATCACTTGCAGGTCTGAACACATACCTCAGGAAGATAAACGCATGTGTTCCAAACTCTAACTATGAGCTTTTCACATTGAATTTAGCTTCTAACGTTGTATAAGAAGGGAATTGGGTATCTCATAGGTAGTATATTTAAATGGACTTTAATCTCATCCCTATCACTGACTTAGTCACTAAGTCCCTAGCCATACGCTTTGGTATGTGCTTAAATACATATACCTTTTACCTATAAAAACGACCCTAAACGACCAAAAACGCACATAAAATGCCATATATATGCTTGTTTTTGTGTTTGTACTGTGCAGGTACCGGATATTCACTAAAGGACAAAAACAAAGCAAAAACGGGCAAAACCGAGAGCGGAATTGGAAAGAGCGCGAAAAACCGAAGCCAAAGGTACAAAAGGGTTGAAAACGGTGCTAAAACGGACATTTCCGGATCGACTCGACAACGTTTGTGCATTTAATGAAGTCAAGACGAAGTCAAAGTCAACCCCGGGATACGGCATTGGAAAGAGCATGGAAAAACGAACCCGAAACCCTATCATGATAAAATGGGCCAACCCGTACCCATTTTAGTGGGCCGATTCAACCCACTATATTTAAATAAAACCCTTTTAGTCCAATTTAAAAGCACATTCCTTTTTTTTAAACAACCGGCCCAAAAATGCAAAACCATATCCTGTGGCCCAATTACACACTTAACACCGTTAGCCCAAGACCACCCTTTACCCATTAACCCCGTTAGTCCTCTAAGGACTGTAACTGCAACATCACAGTACAAACTGAGGGGTTATTTCTGCCAAAACCTCCAAACTTTTATCACCACTTGGACTTACCATGTAATATAACAATACACTTTCAGGGGTCCATCTTGCCACTTCCCAAAACCTTTCACCCAAATCCAGTTAAACCCATTTCCCGCCTAAACCCTATTCATTATCCCTGTCCCTTTCATAACCCTGCAACTACACGACATGAAACCTTCACCCCATGACAAAAAACCTCAACCCCACCCCCACATGGGCTCTTGAACACCCTGGCAATCCTAAACTGCCCCATTGGTTAAGATTTGAAGAAAAGAAATCAAGGGTGTAGATCGTATTGCTTGGTGCCAAAGAATTTTGAATGGCTGAGATGATATTTTGAAGCTCTCTCACAACACAAACATAACAAGCACACAAGTGAAGACATGGACAGCTTATAAAAAGAAGAAAGAAGATAGAAGAAAAATTAACTAGGAACTAGGATGTATAGTAGTGTAGCTTAAATTTACTTTTCATGTTTTAAATTTATGTTTTAAGTCTTTTAATTTTTGTCTTATTTACTTTCAAGCAGTGTACTCTTTTGAAGTTAATGAAATTCCAAGAGTTTTTTTTTTGTTTATCAATCTTTTAAGCTTTATATGCACTTAAGCTCATTTCTGTTTTTCAAAGCTCACACAAGCTCTCATTTACTCTTATAAACTGTCTTTTCAAGCTTTACAAACTCTTTTCCAAAGTTTTAAAGTATTTAAGTTCTTTTACCAAAAGTCGCTCATATGTGTTCAATTCATTTGGAGCATGGTTAATATTGGAAGGCCATGGTTTTAGAGCTTCAAGGGAAGCAATAGGTGTGTTTGTGGGTGCTGAAATTCAGAGAAAAGTCCAAAGGAACTTGTAAGTTCCTTAAATTCAATTTTTAGTACATTCACTGTAGCACTGCTTATTGTTGCTTATTCTGCTTAATTTCCCTTATTGTTTGCTTTCCTCTACTTATTTATGTTGTCATTTGCTTTTTAAAGTTTGCTTATTATTCTAGTTATCTTGTTTCATTGTTTTTATGTAATTCTGTCTTAAATAGCTTGTTACTGTTTGATTATCTATCTTGCTTTTTAGTGCTTATTTCATGTTTCTAATTTCTTATTTGTTCTTCATTAATCTTAGTTTACCAGTTGTTATTATATATAACTCAGCTTTAATTGTGTTTTTATTCTTAGAATTTGGATTATGCATACTTAAAGGGGTGTTTGGCATAAGTTTCAAAGTGGGTCAGAATTGAGTTTTAATTGGGTTGGGTTACTAAGCCAGCTTTAACTAGCTTATTTAAGTAGATTAAAACTGTTTTTAAAGGTTGTCATTGTTTAAATTTCATTTTTTAGGTCTTAAGTAGTTATAGTTAGAATCTGTGAATTTTTAGTTTGTGAATCAGCTTATCTTCTTAAGATTTGATCAAATCCTTGTTTTTGTCATTGACATTATTGATTTTGAGTCTAAATATGCAGAAATATGACCAAGCTTAAGTATGAAATTGCCATTTGGAGTCTTAGTCAAATTCTGTCATGTCAGTCTAACTTATAAAAAGCAAATTTTCAGCCTCAAATCTAGATTAGTTTTAGTTGTTTTTAGAATATGAGCTTAAGATCATAAGCTCTCTGGTTGTCAATCTTAATCTGTCAAAGCTTATTTTGTATTTTAACTTACATTTACTAGCTTAATTTTGGGCTGCAAAAAGCCCATTTTTCTTTCAAAATGCAAACCAAACTCAGCATGTGCTGAGTAAGTCAGCCTTTTTCACAAGGCTTTTTAGTTGCTTATTTGTTTTTCAAACCCTATTTTCTTTGCTGATTTAGAAAGCCTATAGGTCCAGCTTTTAAGTTCTATAAGCCTTAAGTCCATAAGGTTCCACTAAGGTGTTTAAAATTAAGCCCAAAATTGCCCCTTATGCTGTTTTGTATGCAGTTTTGGCCATTTGCTTAATTGCTTTTTAATTGTTTTTCAGCCTATTTTTTTGGCTTATTTTTGTCTGAATTTGCTTATTAGGTGTAGTCTTCTATCTATCTTTGCTTATTTTGCCTACAAATTTGCTTATTATGTTTTAAATTAGCTTAACAGTTTAGCTTTTATGCCTTAGTGTAAAAAGGTAAAAACAGTCAATTTTATTTGCTTATTTCTCAGCTTATTTTCCAGTTTTATAAAAAGTACCTTTGTTAAAATTTTATATTCTAGCTTATTTTATAGTTGTCCAAAAAGAAAATAGAAAAAAAAATGTTTTTAAAAAAGGGAGAGGCATGAGCGTCGAACCCATGACCTCCCCCTTTGCACACACTAGTCTCAGCACACTCACACACTAACCACTCGCCCTTGGGACTTTTTCAATATTACTTTGCATAATTTTATTCTTGTACTATTTTTCCCTTTTTAGCTTTCCGCTTTTATTAGCTTATTTTAAGCTTATCTAATAAGCCAATTTGGCTGTTCACATTTTTCTTAGGATCAGTGTTCTAGAATTTTAAGATTAATTTTAGTATTTTTAATCATTTATTTTCATTAAAATCGTATTTAATTCATAAAAAACAGAAAAATGATCAAAAAAATATAATTCTTTTTTTAAAAATTTTCTTTTATCATTTAGGATTTAGGAAAATTAGATTTGTTTTCGTAGGGTTAAAATTTTAGAATTTTGATTTTTAAAGAACGGGATTTGATCCCGTTCTCGTTTTCTTCGCGTTTTTAACTTTAAAGGCTTTCGTCTTAGGTTTTCCTTTGCTTGTTCTTGCATTTTAGTCATTTAGGATTTATTAAAAGTTAAAAAATCATTTTAGGTTTAAATTTTGATAATTTAGGTTTTAAGTCTCGTTCGTTTTTAATTCCCGTTATCGTTTTCGTGTTTTTAATTTAATTGCCTTCATTTTTATGTTCTCGTAGACTTAGGATTTACTTTCCCATGCCTTACTTATGTTTCCCGTAGATTTTTAGGTTATTTAATTGCCTTTATTGCTTTCCCGTAGTTTAGGTTTAAATTCCCGTGCCTTTGCTTGTTTTTCCCGTAGATTTAAGTATTTCTTAGTTTAAATTTCCATAATTTCCCGTAGAATTTAGAATCCAAATCAAATCTTTCTTGTATTCAAGCATCCAAAAGTCAAACCAAAAACGTAACCGTCAATTTCACGCCTCGTTGGGATAAACGACCTGGGAATATCATATACTACTCGGATTTTATTGATTTTCTTTCTTTGAACCTTTTCAAGGGACACTTGATTTGGTTTGGTTAATATATATAAGTAGTAGTATTTATTATACTATTATTTATTTATATTTACCTATATAAGAAGGAATCAATCAAATTTTGGCGCCGTTGCCGGGGAGGTGTGTTGCGACAATAGCGTTACGGTTTGACGATTAGTGACTTGAAGACCCTTCCTCGTGAAGTTATTGTTTCCCGTTTGTGAATATTTTCTTTTATTTATAAAAATAAAAAAATACAAAAATATTTTTTTAGTATAATTATAAGACAAAAACAAGAAAAATCAAAAATATAAAAACATTATCCTTAATAAATAAAAATCATCAATATAATGCTTTCAATTGAAGCGTTATCATAATAAGTTCTCAAACGAAAGATTTAAAACTTGCCTTTGTGTCACTTGCGAGGGAGGGCTCACCTTTAAAAGTTTAACAAACTATAAGAGGGGTATAAAGAGGGTTGTTCCGAGGAACTACGACCCTAAAAGAGAAAGGTTTTTAATAGCTTCGCGCTTTCCTACTCCTCCGCTCCTTTGTGCGTTTTCTTTTAGAGAGCTACCGTGAAGCGAGTTGATTATCGGTTTAAGTTATTCAATCTCATTTTGTCCTTTAATAAAATATGTTAATTAAAAAATTCAAAAAACCAAAAATAATCTCCTTTAACCTCTTTGCCATTTAATTCTTCTTCTTATCCCTCTTTATTGTTTAATTCTCATGGAGTCTTATTTTTGATATGAGTGTGTGGGGTGTGGACAATCGACGGATAACCCTTATTGTTATTCATGTACGTTCCAACGGCGCGGTTGTCATTTATTGATGGAATTTGTCTAAATTGTACTTATGGAGATGGAAATCCAATTGATTTCTCAACTCCGTACTCTTTTAACGATTCTTAAAATTTTTCCGACCACCCCACACACACAATGAACCAATCTTGTGTGATTTTTGCGGGAACGATGCTCGTTATGGTCACTATTGTACACCGCAAGTTCCAAACCCGGAACAATGCTACAATAAAAACTATGACGAGTTCCCACAAACTTTATCAAGTTTTCAACAACAAAGTCTTTATTGTGAAAATTGCGGGGGTCCTCATGCGACTTTTGAATGTCAACCGATGAATCAAAATTTTCACGATTTTGGTTTTGATCAAATTCAACCCTCGCAGTCTCCCGTCATTCATCAACCTCCTCAAGAAATGAGCATGGAAGCTTTGCAAGCCCGAGAAGACCTAATGAAATCAATAGAAAACTTTCTAAAGAAGTTTAATCGTATTTCTTTTCAGAAAACGCCAAAGGTTTTAATGCAAGCTTGGGACAAATTTCTTGAAATAAAGCATGCTCAATCCGAGGACGTACAAGAATTGCTTAACAAACTTGTTGATGATGTGCAAAGTATAAACAAGGAGTTGGCAGAATATACCAATACTCCAAGTTGGAATTTGCCTAACTCATCTTACGATGATGACGATGATGAGGAAAGTTCAATCCCCTTGAAAGATATCATTATGTCCGAACTTCCTCTGTGTGTTGCAATCACACTCGATTCACCAAAAACGGACTCCCTCATAATGAAGGATGAGCATCTTAGCACAATTCCAGAAACAGAATCGGACAAATTCATAAAGTCTAGTGTTGAGAACCTTGTCCCTACCCTAAGTGAGTCCGAGGATGCTTCCAACGGTCAGTGTGATTTGCCCGTTTGTGATGATTTTCCCAAGAGTCATCTTGTCAGTTTCTCTAACCCTCTCTTCGATATCAATGATGATTGTACCTTAAGTGATGATAAGTCATTTTCCGAGGAGGACGTTCCAATGGAGAATTTTAAA
>BQNB010098990.1:13198-25029 GCA_026074375.1 Tanacetum coccineum
GATGTTTTTGTTGTTAAGTCATAGAAGTCAAGTTGTTAATAGTGATCAAATGCGTTAATATCCCGATTCTAGCCAACCTAATGTCTTGTATACATACAATATGCTAGCTTTGTACTCGCATATCAAGTTTAGGCAAGTCATGGTTTAAAGACATGCACATAGCGAACTTAGCCAATTAATATAAAAAAATTAAAAAAAACATGAATTTAATCAATTACATTACATACAATTAACCGAACAATTTAACCTCTAGTTTGTGGAGCACTAAACCCAATCTGCACAACAGAAAATATCACCTAAAAGCTTATTTTGCAACAGCAAGACATTCAAGTATATATATCTGATAGTTGCCTTACGTAAGATGGTGTCTAGGATTTCATAACTTAGAGTGCTTGTGGCTTACTTATTTAAAAGTGTTTACTTAGTCCAAGAAGAAGAATACAAGCCAGCAAGCACATAGCCATACAAACACTTCCAAAATGCCTATTTCTTCTACAAAATGCGATAAGCCAATACGCATTACAAATATGCAATTTCAAACATCGCCTAATTGCAGAATACAATATTTTGACCCTAAGCGATCAGAAAATCATAATACTAATCAATTTAAAACTAGCTTATATCCCGAGCTTATTTGAAAGTTAAAGGACCAGTAAGCTTATTTTTGGGACTTATGAGCTTATCAGTTCAACTCGCTAAATGTTAAACCCTAAAGTAAACATTCCTAAACGCTCTTGAAAGCTCATTGCCAAACATACCTACATCGAACAACAATTCTATTTTTTTAAATCGAACAACAGAGATGATTGATGATGATAAAATCAGAAATTAACTTTGATATCTCTGAATCGGTGATGGTGTGAAGACGGTGAAGGTGACGACGGCGATGGTTAAGGCATGACGACGGTGATGGTGACGGTGCCACGCCGGTGATGATAACGGTTCCAGGCCGGTGATGGTGACGGTGCCACGCCGGTGATGGTGACGGTGCCACGCCGGTGATGATGGCGGTGCCACGCCGGTCATGATGGCGGTGATGATGGAACGAAGATAGTGATGGAGATCGCTGGGGACGTCTGTTAGGGTTTCATTTTCTAATTTGGGATATTTCTGATGGAGGATCAGCCGGCGACGGCTGTTAGTGTATGTTGTAAAGTGTTTGTGTCGGTAACTTAGATTTCATCCTGTCCCGTTTTCTAAAATAAGTAAACCTTTTGTAAAAGGAAAATAAGTAAAAAGTGTTTTTGTTTACAAAAACTGATTTTTTAGTGATTTTTACTACAGTTTATATATGCTCCATAATTAAGTTAATGTATTTTTATAAACCTTTTCTATTATTTTTTTTAAAACTTAAAAAGGTGAAAAGTATGAATATGAGTTATTTTTCAATCGCAATTTGTTAATTTAGTGACATCATTTTCGTTGACTAACCTATCCAACGTTGAGTGACGAAAATTTCGTGTAGTTGACCGAATCTTGTATCTCAATAACTAACAATATTTTTGGAAAAATATATATTTAAAAGAAAACATAACACTTGTATGCGTGAATTGATAATTTCGATTAGGTTTGTACTTTTTAAATGATTTTTAAATATTTTCACACTAAAAGTGTGAAGCTAGTTTCTTTCTACTTCTACACTACTAAAAAGTGTAAAGACAAAGTTACTAAAAAAACGTGATCAAAATCATATTAGTAAAAATAATCAAATGTGATAAACTAAAGGAGTGATGTATAATTTTGATGGAAAGGAGATATTCATAATTTTTATTGAATGTTTGGTTAAAAATAAACAAATATCATAAGCCACATGTTAAAGCTAACATATACTTCAAATGAGATAATAAAATAAATAGATTATTGAAAAAAGCAGAGATGTTCTTAGAAGAATGCCTTTAGGCTTTACCCACCTTCCAACACACCCACCTAAGATAAATGCATTTTTAAATATATTATATACTGTATCAAAAAGGTAAAGGGACCTCATCAAAACTAAATTAGATCCCCTCATCGTATAAGTTGTTCACATGTTAGTATCTTTATGTATAAATCACTAGACTTGCATTTTTTATAAATTTGGTTGCAATGCGCATAAACTAGCACTACAACAAATTAGTCACTTCTTCACCCTTTTTTCTTCACACTTTATAATGGGTGAACTTTTTTTTTCAAGATATTCACACTTATAAGTGTGCAAAAATTATTCACACTTATAAGTGTGATAATCATCAAACTGTATAAAAAACTTTACATTTTTAAATATGAAAATAAAAGCTCATACTTAGATATGTGAAGTAATTTAGTTATTGTGGTTTTATGCTTTTAAATGTGAAGAAATAGAAAAATACTTCACGCTTTTAAATGTGAAGAAAAATGTTCACGCTATAGAATGCGAACAAATATACTTTGAGTAGTTGAGATCTTCACTGTGAGGTTTAATTCAAGAAATTACAAAGAAAGTATATAACACACTCTGCCACACCTTCAGTTCACATTGTATGTTTCGATCCTAAACAAACTCATAACTTTTTTTTTCCGATTTTCATTCCAACAAATACCTTTCAATTCAAATTGTATGATGCGATCCAAATGACTATCATCAAATTTATTAGTAAAAACACAAACCCTGACCTACTATATCCTAACATCTTTGATTGCAACTTAGACAAACACTTGAATTAGTTAAATGTTGGCTGAATTGAATCTAAGATCGGTACATCTTGTGCAGTAACTCATATGATCGTCACTGTCAGGTATATACTTACTGAACATTCATTATTTTTGGTGTACATGTTGCATTTTATCAGATGGATGTATTATACTTACTGAAAACTGTAAGTTAGGTGTTACATAATGTGTTTGATGAAATGTCTATTAGTGAATTATACGTCAATAGTTTCTATTAGGTGTTATGGTAGAAGATTTGTATTCGGGTTTCTATAGTGACTATTGCCTTATAGATGCGAATCAGGTGTTACAGTGGTATTATTTAAGTCGTTGTTAGCATGGTGATGTTGCTAATACGTCATTTTTAGGTGTGATGTATAGTTAGTATGGATGATTTGGTTGTGCTGTAACGTTTTGGGTGTTTGTTGATGAAATGTCTATTAGTGAATTATACTTGAATAGTTTATTTCGTTACATTAGACTCTAATTGCTCGTTCAGTTTTTCCGGATGTTGTTAATTTTTGATTAAAAATTGGTGTTTACCGTGTGTTTTTTGTGTAAAATTATTTATTCAAAGTAAATAAATAATTTATTGTTATTTGGTAACGAGGTGAATTTGTATAGTTATTGTTATTTTGTTCATGGGATGTGTGAGAAAGGGAGAGTGGACGAGGGGTTTAGGTTTTATAAGGAGATGAGGGAGAGGGAGTTGGTGCCGAAGGGGAGTACTGTTTATGATTTGATATGTAGTCTTGCTATTGGAGGGAGGAATAAGGGGCGATTGGTGTTGTATTTTGATTTTTGATGGTGGGTGACAGGTATGTCGCCTAATTTGTTTGACATATAAGACGGTTGTTGAAGGGTTGTGTAGTGGAAGGTGGGGTGGTGATGCGCTTTTGATTGCTGAGGAGTTTAGGATGAAGGGATAGTTTTATGATATGATAAAAGACTTATAAGAGTTTGCTTAACGGGTTGCATTATGCTAGTTAGTATATTTGGTTGCTCGTTTTTTGAGAATTAGAACTTTTAACATTGTTCATATATGGCTTCAATCAAAACCAGGTTCATGCCAAGGTAAAGTGTTCTGAGTTGTTATCTTTGGAGTCACACTAAGGGAAGTGGGATTGATTGCATCGAAAACATTTTTGCTTAAGTTGGATGCTCGAATATAAGAGGACATGGCACTGTGTGAAAAGAAGAGGGATGCTTCACATATTTTGGAGCACGTGTTGTCCTATAAAAAGTTTGGTTGATCAATCACGAAGGGAAGAAAATGCGAGTCGAGTACATGAACTTATCAACATATGATTGTAAGTTCCTTTGTTTAATGTTTTGATATTAAGTATTGATATATGAAAATATGCAACTGTGATCTGTGAAAGTTATGGAATTTGTTGTTGCTGATTTGTGCCTACTTAACTTAAATTCTTGTTAGTTGCATCGTTTTTGGGTTATGAAATACCCGAGTTAGGCTCGTAGCATCGTATTATTTGTGTCAAACATACATGTCTTTGTCATCTAAGCTAACTGTTTTACCATAGGACTCAGAACATCCAACACAATGGCTCATCTATTCTGATAGGTTTTGGCCCAGGCCGGAGCCATCTTGTCTGGGAGGGTATAACCGAAACTTATGAAATTCTTAATAAAGTGTTATGATGCTAGGTATATTAACTCTTTATAAAGCATAGTTTGTTACATTGAACCCTGTGATTTTGTTGCCATGACCCCTGGCGTTAATATACCCTAACTCTCAGGAATAAATATAACATAATATTGGCTTTGTTTTTGTTTTTTGTTATTTTGATGCTTGATTTCCTTTCTTGGTTTAAGTGTTCTTGATTCACTCACATCACGTCTTGTTAATTGATGGCTAATTTTCTCTGATTTCACTATTTCAGTGATTTAATTTAGTTCTTGAGTAATGGCCACCATATGGCAAAAATAAAATTATTCAGTTTGACTTTGTTTGGTCAAAAATCATCTACTTAATTAAGTCCTACAAGACTTTTTACAAGTTACTATATTGCAAATGTCCTGATTCATGCTTTCCCTTTTACAACATAATCGTTCTGATTAGTTTATACTATTTACTTTGTAAGTTTGTAGGCTTGAACCAAATTGCACATTATGTATTAGAATACAATGCATTTGAAAACCACTATTATGTTTTTTTAGTTTTTGCACAAAGTAATGTTACTATAACTAGTCAATACACATGTAAACATGGTTTTAGCTGGAAGATTAGTTTGGCTTGCCCACCCCCCCCACCCCCCCCCCCCCCCCCCCCCCCCCCCCTTACTCTTCCTCATTGCGTCGCTCGCCCCGAGCAACTCCAGGCTCAGGTCTTTATACCTCCCTTTTGTTTTTGTAATGAGCCCTTCTCCAACCGCTTTCCGGCACTTCTGTCGGCATAATGACTTGTAGTTTTATGGATCGAAGTATGTAGATGAAATGAGCTGTTGGATATATACTTTCTGTGTTGGAAGACCAAGATTCAAAGCCTGACTCAGAATAGAAGATGTACTAAGCTCCATTGTATGTTTATTATTGATAAATGTTTATGAGGACTTAGGTTAGTAAAATAAATGTATGCATTATTTTAGGGACATATGTAACCTATTTCGGACCCATATTAGACAGTTATTATTGGTTATGTTCAGTTTTATAGTTTAATACCACTTATATTACAGTTATTAGGAATGGTTGTGTCGTTTACTATGAACGACACAAAAGTCAGGACACCCTTTCCCAAACTATATATACTTAGGAATCTGTACTTTCAGAATCATTCAAAGTTTCATTAACCTGTCTTACTGCTTAATTGTTTATACTGTGTATAGATTTTTTCTTGCATCACCCATATCCATTAACTCTCCTGTATCAATACAATGTCCAATTCCAAAACACACTTCAACAAATGGCCAAGGCTTTACAAAAGCACTTATGGCTTCCCTAACATGTGGTATCAGAGCAAACCTGGGGATCATCTTAGAAGGACACAGAACTTGGAATTCATTCATGGGCAACTCAAAAGAGAAAATCAAGAACAGATAGGGTCTTGTATGACAAAAATCTCAGAAGAATGCAAGAACATGCTAAAGGACAAAATGAAGGAAGTTATGCAGTACAACTCTTCTTTAGACAATCCATCAAGCAGCAACACATACAAGCATTACAGATGCTTCAAATGCAGAGAACTTGGACATATCATAAAGTTCATGTCAAATGATAAGAAATAACTCCATAGAGATGAATGGAAGGAATTGAGGCAACAAGAATCTGTTCATGATCACATATCCAGAATCCATACATTTTTCTACCACTTGCATGATCAAGAACACAGACTTGACAACATGGGACGAAATTTGGTATGTGAGTAACAAACTAGACAGACATGTCTGTTACAAACTTGATGCCTTCTGCAACATCAAAGAAAACTTCACTGCTTGTTGACAAAGTTGGAGAATCAGAAAAAGTTTCTTTTCTTTTATGCTTAGGAGAAGTTCTTAGTAGAGCAAGGATTGCAAGAACAATTTGATCTTTCCTGGGCATTTACTACACTACAGAAGTTCACCCTCAATACCCTATCATGGAAACTTCTTGGAGAAACAAGGAATTGATGTAAACCTTTGATGGAAACAATTGGACTCTAACTTCCTTTTGTTCAAAGACCAAGAAAAAGCTCCTCTACTTTGAGAAGACAAGAGTGAGGAAGATGCACAACAAAAATATGTACAAGATTACTTTGAATCAATCACAAACAAGGACACGCATGGATCAAGACACAGTCATAATTCAAAGGGTGATCTTACTCAACAACAGGTTCAAAACCTTCAATGACTTAGTTACTTTCCTTAACTTGATCAAAATATGAAATTATTAGTCAGGAATGGGGACTACTTTAGGAACAGGTTTAATAAAATGGTCAAATGGTTTTTTAACCATTATTTAGAAAGATCACTCCCTGGATCTATCCCACCAACTGTTAATGGTGTGGAAATCCACCTATTTGACTTATACAAATTAATTGAAACTATGGGGAGGATACTAATATGTTGATTTTAGTCAAGAATTTGACAAAGTTGGAGAAATCATGGGATTACCTAAAGGGAATGGGGAGGAAATTAGGAGATGCTATATGAATTACTTGGAAATTCTTACTTCACACTTTAAAACTGCAAAAGCACCCTCAAAGGCACAAACTGGTGCCCTTTTAGAACCTGCATGGAAGGCAGAGATAGACAATGGAAGTCTTGGAACTCACCAATGGAAAAATGATTAGTGAACGTGGTGCAAATTTGCATGGGCCTGCAGTCCCCAAAGGCAAAGAAGACTGAGCACTTGGTGTTAAATTGGACAGACACCACACCTACCATCAGAACCAACTCCAAAGCACATCAATTGGAAGAATCAACAGAAATTCTGCTCAGGTCCAATCATCATCAAGGATCAAGGAAGAGTATGCCTCAAACACAAGCAGTGAAGACTTCACAGTCATCACATAGAGGTCTACACACAGAGCTTTCATCTTGGGAGGGAGAATGTTGGAAGACAAGATTCAAGCCTGCTCAAGAATAGAAGATTACTAAAGCTCATAGTATAGTTTTATTATTAATAAATGTTTATGCAGACTTAGGTTAGTAAAATAAAATGTCTGCATTATTATATGGGTCATATGTAACCCATTTCGGCCCATATTAGACAGTTATTATTGTTATGTCAGTTTATAGTTAATACAGTTATATTACAGTTATTAGGAAAGGTTGTGTCGTTTCATGAACAGACACAAAAGTCAAAGACACCCTTTCACAAACTATATATACTTAGGAATCTGTACTTGTACGAATAATTCAAAGTTCAATAAAGATTACTGCTTTATTGTTTATACTGTGTCAATAGATTTTTTCTGCATCACCCATATCCAAACACTCCTGTATCAATACAATGTCCAATTCCAAAACACACTTCAACAAATGGCCAAGGCTTTACAAAAGCACTTATGGCTTGCCTAACATTCTGGTCCTATAGAGTTTATAGAGCTGTGACGTCTCTTTTAAATGAAAGATAACTCTTAAAAACGTCATTTAGCTTTTGCAAGATTTAACTATGTGTACTTATGAAGTCTCGTTCACAGGATATTTGGTTTACATTATCACAAACATAGTCTTCCTCATTTCATAAACATAGGCTAAAATTAAGTAACAAAGTGCTAATGAAAGTATTTTAAACTATGAACATACACTGATGAAAACTAAAAATATGAATGCAATTTGAAAGGATTTCAGTTATCATTTTTTGCTCATCTTGTTCCGCTCTGAAAGGATTTCAGTTAGCTTAAAACTGTAAAGGTAACCACTTAAATAAGCAATCCAAGCAACATGTTACAAGAGCTAAATGATAGCAATCAGGTAAGCGGCTTGAATAAGCACTTGAAACTGATTTTTTGTTGTTTAACTTTTTCTAGGGCAAATGACTGATGAGTTGAGGGACTTTTTAGAGATCAGTCTTCCTAAATTCATAGTTGATTGCTCATTGGTGGTATTCGTTTGCATTCAATGTTAACCGTGTTGATAATATGGTTATTCACGCAATATTTCTTCTCGATACTCTTGACAAGGATGTCAATTCCTTTTCCATGAGAGTCAGGTTTGCTTCGCTCTCGAATTGTCATATAGAATTTCAGGACATTTTTGAATCTTGTGGTTTAATCTGACTATAACTTTCATCTTCATTGTGGACAGGGAATGGTACTCGTGGCATTTTCCGGAGCAGTAAAGATTTTTTCAATTAAATAATCACTAAAAACCTGCAAAATATATTAGGGACCAAAGTGGAGTTGTTGAAGATAAATGGGAAGGGCTAATAGAAATACTTGGGAAGAAGATAAAGCGTAGATAAGTAATTGAAGCTGCCAAAGCTTCTATGGGTATGTTTATTAGTTACTGTCATTTTAATGTCTAGATGTGGTAACATTAGTGCGGTTTGGGTAACGGGCTAGGCTGAGAACTGGTCGGATTCCTTTTTTTGGTTTAATTATTTTGTTCAAGTGTAATTTACTGTTTTTAAATTTTATACTCACCTCCGTTTCCCATATTACGTAGTTCCAATTTTTGACTTTTTAAAGTCTTTTTTCTTCAACTTTGACCTTAATTATTTCTTCTTTTGTTATATGACACTCATTGCAAAATATATGAATGGATAGAGTTTCGAATGTTTTTTAATTGGTATAATTGTTCGTAAGCTTTATCATAACATAAAGAAAAATATTGTACGGTCAAAGTTTATGAATAAAATAGAATTTCAAAAAGTCAAAATTGGACACTTATATGGGACGGAGGGTGTATACCTACGCATGATTTGTGATTAACAAAGTTATGTAATTTGTCAAGATGATTATTGTATTATTTCGTTGTAAGCGTATATGAGTCATAAGCAGTTAAATGCATTAAGGGTCAATTTTGGCGGGAGTATCATAACACCGCGAATCTTATTGATGTCAGGGTTTGTCACCGATCGACTTGATCAATGTCAGGATGTGTGCACAGAAGGTGATGGACCTTGCTGAGTACAGGAAGAAGCTTTATGATTATCTTGTTGCTAAAATAAATGACATAGCACCTAATTTGGTTGCACTAATTGGTGAAGTTGTTGGTGCTCGTTTAATATCTCATGTTGGTAGGCTTACAAACCTGGCGAAATGCCCTTCTTCTACTCTTCAAATCCTTGGTGCTGAGAAGGCGCTCTTCAGGTCTCTTTTGCTCTCTCTATATAGTTCTTAGATTAGAAATTATATCCTTAACTTTGTTATGGTTTTAGGGCTTTGAACCAAAGTAAACACACCAAAATATGGTCTTATATTCCATTCATCATTTATTGGGCGTGCCTCTGCTAAAAACAAAGGTCGTATGGCTCGTTATCTAGCAAACAAGTGCTCTATTGCTACTCATATTGATTGCTTCTCAGGCAAGTTTATGGTTTTTGTCTGAAGTTCTCTTGTGTGGGTTATCTGTTTTGCCAGGGGTGTAGGCTGCAAAGTAACGGTCTGGCATGTATGCTCTTATCGGAACTGGTACGGTGTTTTTTTCTTATTATAATATTCTTATTATCTGTTTCGTGTTCTTATTTCTTTTTGTATTAGTGAGGTTCGTATGATTGGATGGTCTCACTCGGATCTTAACTTCTGATATTAGTCATTAATGCTTGACGTAATCACGGTAAGCTTCCATGTTTACTTGTTTAGTTAAATAAAGTTGCACCATATCACTATTATTTGGAAATCTGAATACGTTTTTATTGAATTCAGATGGTTGAGATCGTAAAGTAAGGATCAGTTTAGATGCCACGTTCTGAAGTCAAGTAGCTTTGGTCAAAAACGCCTGGAGTTTTTTTGTATGTGTCATGCCGATATGCGTATTTAGTCATATTGTATTCATATTATTAACGACGTGCTTGTATTGATTACATCAGGGAAAATGGAAGTTATTTCAAGTTTAATTTTATTTTTGTGTCATGTCGAGTTTGGTATGCGGTCACTAGTATAATTTGTGACGACTACAGTGACGACCCTAACTTTTTTGTCACTATACAGCTTTATGACTATTAGTGACAAAAACCTTGTGGTCACTATAGGCAAGTAAACAGCTTTAGTGACGACTGTTAGTAACAAATTACTAAAAGCAATTTTTGTTGCTAGAAAAATTGTTTCAAAATCCTCACACTTAGAAGTGTGAAGAATTAAAAGCTCACACTTATAAGTGTGAAGATCTTTTTTTTAAATCATCACACTTTCAAGTGTGAGAATTGTTCCAAAATCTTCACACTTTAAAGTGTGAAATTTTTATAAATCTTCACATCTATGTGTGTGAAATTATTTGCTACACCCATATTGTTCACACACAAGTCAAGTGTGAACTTTTAGATTTTACACACTTTAATGTGTGAACATATGCTCAATTAAGTGTGAATAGTCAACTATTTTGTAGTCAACTATTTTGTTGTAGTGCATATTTTCTTGTCATGAAGTTATTGTAATCATTTTCATCATTTTGAATAGTTATAGAACACAATTATGCTTTACGTGTCAACACGATAAATGCATGTAGTTAATGTTGGTATTACTTTTTCCACAAAGAAAAATCATTAGTCTTTCTAGAAATCTAAGTCAAGCACATATTTTGACCAATCAATTTACTCTGAAACGACTATTGGATAACATATGGTTTGACTCGGTATTGGAGAGCTAGTCACTAGAAGAAGATTAGGCATTCACTAGTTTTATAAGAATAAACTAGAGTAAAATTTGTAGTTTAGAATTTATGCATTTAATCAATTTTAATTTTATGTAAAGCAAGAAACTACACTATTTTTAACCATGGAGTACGTTGTAGACAAGAAAATGGGCAATGAGTAGCTAAGTCCATGAAGTTTTGCCTAACTTCCTGACATACAAACCCATGCCATGCATATATAAGTACTTTTTTGAAGCCTTTAGTCTCTTTTGAAGCCATGAGTACTTTTTTTTTTAAATAGAAAGGCAACAACTTTTACAATCCCTTCAAAGAGACAAATAAAAATAATATATCCCTCCTCAATTAAACATAGTAATTGATAGAGAAAATAACCCAAACAAGCAAAAAAAAAAAAAGGAAAAAAAAGAACAACAAACAAATACATATTCGTACCTTATACATAAACGACAAAACTAAACTCAATGACTTATACCCAATGTTTTGAAAATCGGGTCACTAATCGACCCGATCGAGTCATCGGGTTACCTTATGCTACATTGTAACTAGACCGACACAAGAACAATAAATCAAACACATTTGTACCCTTTAGTTTTTTTATGATTTTTTTATATTTTTTTACTTTTATAGTTTTGTTTTTATTATAAAACTATGAAACGGAAGGTGCGGAACAAAAAATATAAAGTTTGACAAGTCAAAGCTATTAAATTGACAAAAAGTACGGAATATAAACTAATAAAAAATTGTATTGTACTATTAACAGGAAGGTCAATGGGGGTACAAGTTGTAAGAAGGTACAAAACATGTGAGTCATGGGATCTTAATAACACAACCCGATCATGAAAGCTTAAAACCTCACTTGCAGACTTCACATACATACAAAATACTTGCAGACCACCCTGTGTTAAACTGACA
>BQNB010098991.1:2850-25029 GCA_026074375.1 Tanacetum coccineum
AACCAACTAGTATTTGATTTTTTTACGGGAATTATAGTAATGTATCAAGATTCTAGAAGGAAATTTACAAAACAAGATTTCAAGAGGAGTTAACTAATACATGAACTATTACTTCTATTGGTGACCCGCAAATGCGATAAGGTTTTTGATTTGTTTCATGATAGTGTCCTTTTGCGGAGGCTTCAAACCAAAGCATAACTTATCTACGTGGTGGTTTGAATGACATACATCAAAACAGTCAGTGGTGGAACCAGGAAGTTAGAGGACGAGGGGCAAAAAAAAATTTCTTGACAAAAGTCGTTTTGCACACAAAGATGAAGACGGAGATATAAGGTTTTTACACTGTTTTGCTTTAACATGGGGGGCAATTTGATTTTGTAATGGGGTGCACTTAAAAAAAAAGGTCAATTTTACATTAAAAATCGATGTTTTTTGGCGAATTATGGAGGGCACCCCGCCCCCTTTACAAAGTGCTTCCGCCCCTGAAAACAGTCCTCGGAAGATTTCCTAAGGTTCTCGAATCGGTTTTATCAATTATTAGACTTCAAAATCACAAATTGACAAACATGGTCTGATCATGGAATAATGATATATTTTCAGACCTCAATTCATCATATAACAAGATAAAAACATCAATCAGCATAAATAAGTAATTCCAGGTCTACATATAATAGAATCATGTGCGACAGATCGACTACTTCGTTTTATCATCAGAATAATAATATTGTGAAAACCTATTTGACGTTTAAAGTAATACTTACCTTTAATTATGAAGAAACCCTAGCCTTTGAATTTTCCAAGTTCACCGACTGATTTCACGAGTTTATTATTATATATATACTATAGGTGGAATAAAACGGGCAGGCTCGCTACAGTGCTACAGTACCCGACCCATTGGGCTTCTACTTTGAGCCGACCCATTTGACATTTTTTTTTTGAAAGTAGGCAGCTTTAAAAAAAAAAATTGTTCGGCACAAAATAGAATTTTTTTTTACAAAAGTACTGATTTATTTAGATCAAAAAAAATATCCGCGACATGATGCCAAACACATAAGCCAATATAAAAAAAACTATTAAACATGAGACCGAAAAAATAGACCCGCACAAAATAATATAAAAAAATTGCTCGGCAAAAAATAGGAAAATAAAATTACAAAAGTACTGATTTATTAAGATAAAAAAATACCCACGACATGACGCCCAACACATAAGCCCATATAAAAAAACAAACTATTAAACAAGAGACCGGAAAAATAAACCTATACAAAATAGAAAAAAAAACAAACATTAACGCCCAGCATCAACGCGCGGGCAATCATGCTTAACACGTATTTACCCAAATCTCATAAAATTATATTAAAAAAAACCCAAATAGCAAAAAAAAACCCCTTTAAACATGAGGCCCAACACATAAGCCCATATAAAAAAAACTATTAAACATGAGACCGAAAAAATAAACCAGCACAAAAAAAATTAACGCCCCGCAGCAACGCGCGGGCATTAATGCTTGTTTATACTATATGCAAAGAGGGTCGCAGTTTGGGTTGGCGGATCAGAATATCTTAATTTGAATCAGACCCATTTAAATAATCAGGTCAGCTATGTCAACTAGGGGTGAGCATATCGGACCGGAGACCGGACCGAATCGGAAAACCGGACCGGACCGAACGTATTTCGGTCCGGTCCTCGGTCCGGCATTTTGGACCAAGTAGGTCCTCGGTCCGGTCTGGTCTTGGCCGGTCAGGTCCGGTCCTTGGACCGTGCTCACCCTTAATGTCAACTATAACTTGTTTAAATATAACCCAAACCTAACCCGTTTAACCTTTATATATAATTAGGTTGACGGATTAAATAAGTTACACGGGTTGCATAGGTTAGGCGAGTTTCGGGTTGGCCCATTTAACATGTTTTATATACCAAAGTTGACACATTACACAGCTTAAACAAGTTTAATGGATTTGTAGGTCGACCTGTTTAACCCATTTAACCCGTATAATAAAATATAAATAATTTTTAATTAAGGGAAAGGCCTAATCATCGAAAAAATCATCATACTTTGTTAGCCTTAATTTTATTAAGTCAAACAAGAATGTTATCGGTCAGGTTTAACGGGTTTGAACTTTAAGCTAATATTGTCCACGTTACCATTTCTTCTATGTGTAATCCTTCACTCTTTTTTCCTTCTCTTATTTCTTTCTATCTCTAAAACTTCTCTCTCTCTCTCTCTAGCTTATAGCTTATTCGGCTTATAGCTTATTTCGTGTGTTATGATATGGTTTGAAAGTGGGATAACATGTGGTATCAGTCGCCAAGGGGTATTTGGTGATTTAGCTCGTGGTTTTGTAGCTTATTCGAGTTGCTTATTATAGCTTATTAGGAATTATTAGCATTCGGCTTATTTTCTTGTGGCTTATTCCATAAAAAAGTTCTTATCTCTTTCTTATAGAAACAATTTGAGTTTATTAAAAGGAATTGGAATAATGTCAGCGAAAGAATGACGCTTCAATTCCGAATAAACAAAACCCTAGCCGCCCCATGGCGATCTCAAAATTCCATCGTTTCGATCGTGCTCCTGGTTTGATGTGATTATCATTCACTAATTATCACTCTCTTATCGTATTGATCTGGTGTATGACGCTTCAATTCCGTTTTTTCTGATTCGACGTTCATTAGGTTTAGGGTTTGTGAATTTTTTAATATTCCTTTTTCTTGTTTTATATTTGGTGTTGCTGTTTGTGATGGGAACCTATAGATCCAAAGAGGATGATCTTGCTAAGATTGCCACGTCGATCTACATTACGAACTTTCCAGAGACGATTTCTGCTAAGGAGTTGTTTAATTCATGCAAAATATATGGGCACGTTGTGGACTCATTCATTCCAAACAAGAGAGCGAAGAATGGTAAGAGATTTGGTTTCGTTCGGTTTATAAATGTGTTTAATGTGGAAAGGTTGGTGAGTAATCTATGCACGGTATGGATCGATAGACACAAACTTCAGGCTAACATTGCTAGGTTTAAAAGAAATAATGATAATGGAGCATATGCTGGAGGTAAGGCGAATGTTGGTTTTAGAGATAATAACATGAGAGCAAATAACAGTGGGATTGAAAAAGTTATTACGCATTCCATAGATCATAATGCTGGTCTGGGGAATTCCTATGTTAGGGCTGTGAAAGGGGAGGAAAAAAAGGGAGCTGCGAACGAAAAAACACAACCTACCATGGTCTTGGACGACGACTGCTTGATCTCAAGGGATCTTTCGCACTTTCTTATGGGCAGGGTGAAAGAGTTTGCATCCTTGGCACACCTCAAGATGACAATATCTAACGAGGGGTTTACGGATGTTAAAATACAATACTTGGGAGAATTTTGGGTTATGTTGGAATTCACCTCGAAGGAAACGATGAAGATGTTCCAGGATAATGTTAGCATTGGATCTTGGTTTTCGGTTATTAGGGCAACATCTTTGGATTTTCAATCGACGAAAAGGATTGCATGGGTGGAGGTAAACATTCCGAATCGAAACCGATATAATATATAACCCCTACGTACTCGTTTCATTTCAATGAGGAAGATGATAGTAACAGATTTTGTGTATGAAAACATTTTTATTATTTGTTTTAAAATTCCAATTTAACATTTTTACCCTTTAACTTTGAATCATGTTTAATTTTAACCTTTATTTATAATAATTTTACTATTAGCCTTAGATTTTAAAATATTCCAATATAACCCTTTATTTTTTTTAATCGTTTTCACTTTTAGTTGTTTCTTTTTGTTTTTCAAAGTTGTATTCTTAAACTTTTTTATTTAAACTTTGTGCAATTTTTGTCCAAGTCTTCACTACCTTATAGTTATTTAATCATTATCACACCGCGTAGATTTTATTTTAAGATTTCTATAATCGTTAATAAGATCAAGTACCTAACAACACATAACGAATTTTTTCCGAAGTAAAAAACCACAAACCAATCACTCGTTCACTAAGATCCGTAATTCATTACACAACCTTCGATAAATGAAAACGAAAGACAGGTTTCTCCGTGCCTCCGATTTCAAAAGAATCATGAAATATCCAACGACTTCAAGAGAAGGCGCGGACTCTCAAAACGAGGTTCCATGAGCAGATCTAAAAACTCATCAACAATCTATTTCAAGATTCATTCAGATGATTTAAAAGACTATTGTGAGTAGCTGCAATTCAAAAGAACATTCCTCCTAGGACAATGAATTACTAGAAACGCAACTTACCAAAGAATACTTCATGAGATTGATTGCAAAGACTGCTTATGGACAAAACTCATAACAATGTTTTGAAAACACCTTCAAATCAAAAAAAAAAATCATAGAGCGCCTTTTCCCGAAAATAATACGTCACTGGAAACCTCAATCTGTCCAACGATACGAAAATATATACTATAAAAAAGTAAAAGAAAAAAAATAATAGTATCGAAATAATTTCTTCAATCAACAAGAGACTGATCAATTGTTGAATGGAAAAGAAAGCGCAGACTCAAGAAAGTATCAGTATCAATAACGTTCAAGCATTGAATGATTGTTTCAGTCATCATGGAAAACATTT
Source organism: Tanacetum coccineum (assembly GCA_026074375.1). Taxonomy (NCBI): domain Eukaryota; kingdom Viridiplantae; phylum Streptophyta; class Magnoliopsida; order Asterales; family Asteraceae; genus Tanacetum; species Tanacetum coccineum. The sequence continues at coordinate 7,434 of BQNB010098991.1, forward strand.
GCTCTGGAAAGAAAATAGTACATATCAAATACTGCATCAACAATTTGTGAAAGAAAGCACTTAGCTCTTTTACTAAAAAACAAAAGATGTGTATGCAATTAAATACAAGATGTCTAAAGCAAAAGAGAGATGCATGACATATTTTTGATCTTTTCATTCACACCTTCAAGTTCTTTCTAAAGAATACTTAAAAGGCACTCGTATCGAACATGGATTCAAACGGGCATTTATGTCACTCTTTGGTCAAGATGATGCGACTTTCACCTAGAGATGTTACTCAACTAGACTACTACAAAAGCACTTGCCAAAGACAATATTTCAAGAAGATGGATACCCATTGGCACCCTTTTAGGTAAACAACTATACAGTTTCAGAAGTTTAATTCATTTGCAGTATTTGATTTGGAATTATTGACTTCAAATGCATACAAGTACTTTTTGTTGAATAAAAACACTGAAATCAAGGTCAAACACTTCAGAGATACACTACTCCAACACATGCGTAATGTTAAGAAGTCCGTTGCTGAAAGAACACATCATCAAAGACAGTATGATAGAAGGGTGAATAAAAGACAAATGCAGACGCATGAGAATAAGGTTGATATGGGTAAAGCTTTGGATGATGGTTTGGTTGTCACAAAAGTAGTGTGACATAATCAGAAGTGCAAAAGGAAAGCAGTAGATTAGAGAATGATACAGATGCTGATGATGCAGATATCAGACCCATATATGACGAAGAGCCAATGGCGAGGTACAATTGATACTGAAATGTAATGTAAATTGCTACCAGACAACCACTGTGTTGAGTAACCCGAAATCAATAATGAAAGGAAGCATAACCAGGATGCTGAACAATGGTTTCCACCCCCACCCCCCAACAGGTTTACAAGTCCTTATGCTTACCCATACACTTGATAACCAGACAACTGAATTTTCACACCAACCTCTCGAGTCTGAAAATATTTGCTCAAAAGACTGTTGCCCGAATTTCAAAAAAAATACCAAGAATGAAAGCACATTGTATACTTTTTGAAACTATATATCAAAATCAATCTTTTAAAACGGGCCACACGATCAATTTTCAAAAGATACAAAGTACTGAAAACAAATCAAACATGACATAGAAAGGATATGGAAACAATAAACATCAAATTGGAACCAAGTGTGTCTAAAAAATAACTTACTCGAAAATGATAATTTAAATGAAGAAAAAAGAGCATTTGAAACAGACTTACAAAGATCTTTATGATTCTATAAAAAAGACTCGAGTTCAGACCAAAGACCAAAATGCAGGTGTCTCTAATTGAACAACGTGAACAAATAGTCTAGTAAAATGTAATATTGAATGCTCTGGCTTTAAGAAAAGGTCTTTGCAATTGCGTTTAAAAAATGAATTAAGAAAGTTAAAAGAAAATAGTGTGGATACTAAGTTTGCAAAACCATCAAATCTTGAGAAATCGACTTTAAAAACCATCAAAAACCAATCAGTTTTGTAGACAACGAATGCGTTTAAATCTGAACGACCTAAAATTTCAAAACAATGGTTTGCCTCCCAAGTTGATGTGAAAAACGATTTGTCAAAACCAGTCACTACACATTATTTGCCTAAAGGAAGAGAATCTTCTTTTGCAAAACCTCATCACATGATTACATCTAGCGAATCTAGGAATAGTCTTAAGAGCATGCCAAGACTTAGTTCAAATGACATGGTTTATATTCACTATCTAGATGAAGCTAGGAAAAAGACACAAGAAAGAAATATGAATAAAAAACCTAGTGTGAAGCATTCTACTAGTCTACAAAACACTACTAATGGTAGCAAACCAAAACCTAAGAGCAAAAATCAAACATCTATGAGTTTGCCTACATCTAAGAGTAGTTATGTAACATCAATGTTTGTGCCAATTAGTAGTTACTATATAGGAATTCTAGATCTTTTCTCACCTAAACACTTTGTTTGTTCTACATGTCAAAATGTTGTCTTAAGAGCAAACCAAGAAGCTTGTATAACAAAATTCCTGAAAGAGGTTGAATTCACGTGCTAAGATTACAATTCCATAAACTAGAAAAGGATAACAAACCGTAGAACAGAGAGTCATAACCCAAAACCTGTAAGAAGATCTTCACATGACATAGATTTTCTCCTAATAAGTCTTTCGCTGTGTATGAGAAAACGTCTCCTAGATCTTATCTTAGGTGGAAACCCACTAGTAGAATTCTAAAAGTTGTTGGTCTTAGGTGGATACCTACAGGAAAGTTACTCGACTCTTGCACGAGCAAGGTTGACTGTGGAACCCCCCACATGGAATCCAATGTAGAAATCTCGAAAATTCATGAACGCAAACAAACTCTGGATTTAAAGTACAGATACACCAATCAAGTTAGAGAAACAAAGTATTGATTTAAGTGCAAGTACATCATATAATGTCAACAAAGAAAATCTCAGAGTGTGGTTGCTGAAAAAGTGATATCTCAGAAAAACCAGTGTTACAAAGGGATTCACAACCTGATGAATATAAGACAAAATGATTTTTGAACATAACAGTTCAAGCCTCCAATCCTCAATGTCAAAAAAAGATGTTTGAACAACGACAGTTCACGCCTCAAAAAACTCAAGTCAAAGAATGAAGTTTTGAACAAAAACGTGTTCAAGCCTCGAACTACAACGTCAATACAAGTTCCTACAACAGATATTATAGTCATGACCGTCAATGCCATAGCTGAAAAAGTCCTATTCGTCCTTTGTTTGATTAATATTTCAATGGATAAAATCTAGTTGTTTTAAAGGTCTTTCGCTGTTACTTACTGCTGATGCATCCAATAAACACAACAACAACTAGAATTCATCTTCAATCTACTTTCAACCAAGCAACTAACATCACTGCTAAAGAAACTTCGACATGAAAATATTTTTTATTTTTATTCTCTTATTTTGATTTCGAAATATTATGGAAAAATAAAATACCAAAATAAAAAACCAAGAAAAAGAAAATATAAAATAAAAAATTTTCAAAACAAAATACAAATTCGAAAATATTTTCAAAAAAGCCATAAAAGATCTTCTTGAAATGTCTCCTTAAAATCGATAACATTACTACCTAGAAATGTCCGATTAACTTTGATACAGGGGTGTGATAAATGAAGTTCGAGCAAGAGTTCAATGATTTAAAACATGTCATGTTCTAAATTTCTCATCATGGCTTACAGTTACACTCCGACTGTAACCCAGTCCCAAATCGTCATAGGGAATGTACTCTCAGTACACTTACTCTAAAAACAGGAAGAGAATTCTTCTATCAATGATTTTTAAAATCTGCTGAAGCTACAATTTTCAAAAAGAAAATTAAATGTCAAAATATTTCTACAATACAATTGTGGTATCCCCGTGTTATTATATTGGTATAATTATTTGTGGAATCTTACAAATTGTGTGTTCAAAACACTCCTTCCCTCTTATAATTTATTTATCTCCAAAATTATGAGTTACTCAAAATAACATATTATGTGGATTAATATTGAGGGGATTTTAAAACTAAAGCCTTATAATGTGAGTTGGAAATACATCTATAAATGTCCAATTTTATATATCCAAAAATATTCTGTGGAATTCATTAAGTTGTACTGTCAGTGTCAAACTCACGTGGAGAATGTAGCACAATTTCTCAGACCATATAAATGCATTTCATAAATTGTGTGCTCATGTTTTCCAGCACCACTAATTTCACCAAGGCATCTAAACTTTCTTCAACCATATTTGTGTGGTGTAATATCCTTTTTCCTTGTGGTTAAAAACTTTCATTAAATTGTACACCCATGATAAAGTTGAAGAGAGCAATTAGAAAAATGTTCACCTAATTCATGCATAAAGCAACTTTGTGTATCATTTTTCTCTCCCAATGAAACTTTTCATGGTCTCAAATTTTTTAATCCAATTGGAAACCAAAAATACTAAAAGAATTCATTATTTCGATAAAGGGAGAAAATGTGATTAAGGAGTGATCTAAAGAAATTTTGATCTTTAAGACTCTAAGTGCATAACTTCTACCCACATTGTGGCGAATAATTTCAAATCTCCGATGCACATGTGTAGGGGAATTTAAAAAAAATGAACTCGCTCAAAGTGTTAAAACCGTCTTGAGTTCTATCAAACACTTTGATTCTTATTCAATGATTTAATTTATAGGTTCGAATCATCTCATAACCAAACAAACCAACTAACTCACGACGTTGATGAAGTCATAAGGTGGTTAAGGTTAGGTATAAGTCTAAACAAAGATCCAACCAGAACCGGAGGGATCTACCCATGGACATTTCATAGTTAGATTAGAAGTTCTTAGGTATGATTGGAGATGAATGAGAATAAGGGAGAAATGTAGACTAAGGCGTGAGTTATCACCGTAACTATCACAACAAGGTGATAGTGATGACGTCTTGATAAACATTGAATGGGTTGAAGAATGAAAAATAAATGTAGATAAAAGGGTCTAAAGAAAGAGCCCACTATATCAACAACTTAGTATAACCCGGGTTCAATACATAAACTATCAAAATCACAGCAAAGATGAATGTTGGTATTGAAGAAGAGCCGTCATGGACCCGTGACGCAATGCCATACCCCTTCTCGGCCAATCAAGTTTCTCTCAAAAATAGAGCATTGTCTCAAGTGTCACGGAGAACACACGTTATGTATTGACTTTCTCACTCCTGAGTTAATTTATATTAAAAAGGTGACCGTCACTCCAGCCTTCGATTACTAAAAAACCAAAGCTCACCAATCGAGTCAAGAGCCAAGGAGAATCAAATAAATAAATCTCATTAGGACACAATCATATGAAAATCGACTTCTTGATATTAATCAATAAGAAAATAAGTGATAACAAAGAGTCCTAACGCAATTTCCATGGAGTACCGTGCCAGAACATTTAGAGTGATACTCTTTAGTTTCACATTGACGAATGGAAATCCTTCTAGTGTCATCATCAAATAGCACTGCGGTAGGTGACTTGCAAGATTCTATATGAATCAAGCTTGTGCTAACTGGATATCGATTTGGTCTAGTAAATGAATTGACGACTTAATCAAAAGATAGTAACTATCTGATTCACTTTTATTGTGCTATCTGCTATTTGATAAAGTTCTGGTAATAACAGCAAGCAAGTATGGTGAATCTAATACATCTTTGTTAGAAGACCCTATGCCTTAAGCTGGAAACCCTGTCAATGAGGTTCTTCTAAAATTGAACATGATCACAGGTCGGTCCTCACGGAACCGAAGGTTATTGCAACTGAATCTCGACGAATGCAAAGTATTCGTCCATATCTACTGTTTATTACTAACTTTCAAATGCATAACAAACGTCGAAGTTGTAGCCTCGTTTCAGCTAAGTCGGATTCATTACCGCATGCTCATATTCATCGATCGACAAAGATAAATACAAGATGAAAGCTCAAGTACATGTCATAATACTCTTCCATAACTCTAATAATCACAAACTTCCTCAATATCATCAAAGATATTCAAAGTCAAACAAGAAATGGGAGATTTGTTAGTCTGATAAAGAAGAGGAGATTGTAAGCTTTCAAATCAAGTATGAGCATGTCTGTCAAAAGCACAAGATGTTCAAGAACGTCATATCAAGATGATTCAAAACAAGGAGATGATGCAAGATTAAAGATCTCACGCACTCAAAGCCAAAAGAAGAAGGCTCAAGATCAAGATCACGAAGCATGAAGGTACAAAGCCATTACAAACAAGAAAAGAAGAAGACAAGACCGATAAAGGCAAAGCATAAAAGTCAAATCAAGATAACCCCAACATTGGGGGAGATTGTTAGCCTTAATTTCATTAAGTCAAACAAGAATGTTATCTGTCATCTTAGTAAGTATTATTTTTAGTTTGTAATAGGCTAGTCAGGTTTAACGGGCTTGAACTTTAAGCTAATATTGTCCACGTTTCAGGCCAAATCCCAAAAAATAGCCAAGCCCAACCTAATAGAAAATCCCATAAGCTACACATGGCCTTGGACTATAAATACCACCCTCCTAGCATGTTAGGAGGGTGTTGGTTACCATTTCTTCTATGTGTAATCCTCCACTCTTTTTTCCTTCTCTTGTTTCTTTCTCTCTTTAAAACTTCTCTCTCTAGCTTATACCTTATTTCGTGCGTTGTGATATGGATTAAAAGTGGGATAACATACTTGCCACCGTATACTTTTCTAACCCCATACTACCATTTTTTTCTATTGTGATCATTAAAGTCCATTTTTTGTCCTTCTTAAGGTTCTTTTTAACCCCCTTAGCAGGTAACCAGTTTCTTAAATCTTGGAAAACTTTATCCACCTCCTCCATCAACCTCAAACCTGCTCCATCAACCTCAAACTTGCTCACCAAATCATAACCTAGATCCATACATACACTAATCTATCACAAACCTAAAACAAAAATCACATATCCACAACCCACAAACCCTCAACAATCACAGATCCACACACTAATTCATCTTCAACCTTTAATCTTCAACCCTTCATCATAGTTTCCAAAGAAGAACACAAAAATAATAAACCCATATTCATGCGTCATCCACCAAAGTTATTAAAAATTGTTGACCATCCCAACATTAACAACCTACAATCAAAGTTTCATTAACCCAGATCCAAACACATAAAAGCGACACAAAAAATATCAATCCCGTTCAAGATTTAAAATACCAAAAACGATAAACCTCACACCACGATTCAAGAAATCAATCTTCACAGACCCAAAAACCACTACAAACAACAAAGAACACAAACCAATCCCGTTCTCACCAAACCCATATCCTTATCATAAACCTTCATCCGGAAATAAATCACACACATACAAACACTAGACTCACTGGGTTTCAATGTTGTAACCACCGCCTGGTTTTGTTTCGTGATGTTTGTGGGTTATGAAATCTAGGTTTAGAATTGAAGATGACTGATTGGGTTTTTTTTATTTGTGAAGAGGGTGTTTGCGATTTTTGTTTGTTGACTTGATTGGGTTGTGTGGGTTAATAGGGATTTTGGTTTGTGTATATGTTTATGTGAACATATGATCTGGTTTAGGTTTGTGTTTGTGTGAAGATATTGATTTTGGTTTGTGTTTGTGGGTTGTGTGAAGATATGATCTGGGATATATAAATGTATAATGGTAAAAGAAATGACGTGGGCTTATGACTGGATAAAAAAAATACATGTGGCCCATTACCTGATGACATGACATAAACTGGCTAAGTGGGGTCAAAAAGACCCTCAAGAAGGATAAATAATTGACTTTAATGATCACAATATAAAAAAGTGGTAGTATGAGGTTAGAAAGTATATGGTGGCAAGATGATGATTCTTTCGGTGATTAGCCCTTAGGAAAGGTATCTTATACGTGTTGGCAGTTTGACCCACTTAATTTATTCTCAACTCGAATTGAAGCGTTTAATAAACGGGTTAGATGGGTCGACCCAAACCCAACCTAAAACCTATTTAGATTCAACCTGAACTTATTAATTTTCATGTTGGTTTCAAGTTGAATTTCGTGTCTGGTCACAAATTGTCACCCCTAGATGCAATGCTCATCCTTAGTCGACTAGCCTTGAATTTTGTTATGTATATATTTTAACTGAAAATTACAATTTTTAGCAATATACGTTTTCAATTAGTTCGATTAGTTTGAAAAGATTGAAGTCATGTGTTCGATTAGCTCGAAAAGATTGAAATGTAAAAACGACAATTTATAATTGTCGTGATCTATCATTTTCATATTAGTATTTATTTTATTTTTGTCAAAGATTAGTTTAGATTTTTAAGAGGTATTTCATTTCCTTATTCTAATTATAGTTGAGATATTTAGCTTCCTCTTTAAGATTCATACTGAATATAAATCATTGTAATAGGTTTAGGTTTTGGAAGAAGTTATGACGAGTTTATAGAAAAAAAAATATTTTCTCTTGAAGTCCCGGCTGGGCGCCCTTTTGAGGGTTTATCAAATTCCTTATTCATTGTTCTTGTGTGGTTACTTGCATTCAAAACAGGCCCGCCATCATTTGGTATCAAGAGCATAGGTTCGGGGAAAAGAAATCACTCAACTTGGAGAATCCAAATGAGAGAAACACGTAAATTTGTTTCACTTCGTCATAATTTGCGCATTCGTAAGAGAAATGGCGGTACGCATTCGTTCACTGTTGGATTTCTGTGATTTTTGGGCACGACGCTCAAGACACATAAATCTACAATCTCGCTGTTCGGATTTGCGATTGAAGTTCTCTACAGGGAGATGTACCGTGTGAAGTTGCTGTTTTTTTTTGCAATTTTTTTTATATAAGTGGCTATACTTACCCCACAAATGTGTGGACGTGGAAAACCATTTGGTTATATAGCTCGTAGATTCGCCAAACAATGCAACGAAACAACTAACCAACGAGGATCACGTGTTATAGAGAATGAATGCCTCCTTAAACAAGTGAATGAACTTCAAACATATTCTAAAACCAAGCTAAGCGTACAGTCGCCGAAAGAGGCAACGGTCACGTGCGTGAGGATGATGTCACTTCCCCGGATGATCTTATCGAATGGTTGACATGATAGAATGTGATTCTCCATAGAGAAGCCGTGTTAAGGAAACGGAGGGGGGTTAGAAAGTTTCAGAGTTTGAGACTTGGAAAGACAAGACTCGAGGACGAGTCTTTTCCAAGAGGAGGAGAATGATGCATAGCATGTTCGACCTTCAACTCCTCTGGCTTAGCCGCCGGTTGTTCGGTCAACATGTGAACTCATGTGTTCGATTAGTTCGAAAAGATTGAAAGGTAAAAACGACAATTTATAATTGTCGCGATCTATCATTTTCATATTAGTATTTATGTTATTTTCGTCAAAGATTAGTTTAGACTTTTTAGAGTTATTTCATTTCCTTATTCTAATTATAGTCGGGATATTTAGCTTCCTCTTTAAGATTCATACCGACTATAAATCATTGTAATAGGTTTAGGTTTTCAAAGCAGTTATGATGAGTTTATAGAAAAAAGAGTGTTTTCTCTTGAAGTCCCGGTTGGGCACCCTTTTGAGGGTTTATCGAATTCTTTATTGGTTGTTCTTGTGTGGTTTCTTGCATTCACAATGGGCACGCCAGCAAAGGGTGTTTTAAAAATAACATTAATTAGTGTGTTTAAATATATTGCATTTTTTCTACTTTTGCTGACACTTATTATATGTGAAAGACAAGCCAACTTATCTGTAATGACACTTTTTATACCTATCCTGACACTTTATGTCTGTCAGCAAATGCCATATTTCTTGTAGTGATCATTCGGGAATTTGAAAGGTAAAGATGGAGGATGCAATCAATCTAATCAAACTGAAGAAATCACTATTATGGGTGCTGATTTAACTGTTGAATTAACTGATATTTTGAGATCAATGATACCATTGATAGTAGAAGAGACACTGAAAAAATTACAAGAAACTAAAAAAAAGAGTATCCTGAATGGGAAAGCCGTAAAATTTTCTTCATGTCAAGCCCACGTGTATTCTATCGATGCACAACTAATATTAGGGAGAAAGCGTACATCGACGTGGAACATGCTTTTGAAAGATGCGAGTGCTCAGATGATTATAAATTAAGTTTTGTATGCTTCATTTATGCTAAGAGATTCTCCATTGCGCTGGTGGGATGACACAAAAAAGACACTTGGAAACGAAAAAGTAAAAGTTATGTCATGGGATGAATTCAAGGCATATTTGACGAGCAACTACCGCACGGATTTTTAAGATGTTGAACTTCTGGCGTTGTGGTATGGTTTGATGGCATTGGTTTATATATTTTGTATTAGTACTACTTACCTACATTTTTAAATGTTTTTGCGCAAGCAAAGTAATGATCAATGTTTTAAAACCCGGGTTTTTCATTGACCCGGTCGCGTCACCGGTTCACCGAGTTACCGGTTCAACCGCCGGGTCAAACCGGTTTCATGAAGAATGAAAAAATTAGCTATATTTGAAGTGTTTGTGAAATAACATACAACGCATTTCTAGTTTCCAAATAAAAATGAACGATACAATATCATCCTAGTAGGCATAAATCATAATATGAAAGTAGTTTTCATAGTTTTTATATTACATGTTCTTGTATATTCTGATATATTCAATAGAAATACTAATTTATTTCATTAAGCACTATCAAAAAAACTATTGTATTTCACTGTTATAGATGTCATCAAACTGTATCACCACTTGGCTGGCTCATCAAGTCATGAGTCATCACCTCAAACCTATATCTTAATATTTCTTTCTTCCCATTCCATTTGTTACGTTAACAAAACAAAAACTCTGAAAACATAAACCTCCTCACCTAAATATATATCCCCATTTTCAACCATCACCTGCCCAACATCATGTTACTTTCGATAACATAAAGGAAATTGAAAGCGCCATCAGTCTCTAAGAATAATGGGAAACAACATGTCCAAATGCATCATCTGTTACATAAGTTTGAACCAGACGGTTTCCGGTCAGGTGGTTCAACCGGGGTCGATAAAAACCCGGCGGGTCAATCCGGTTTAAATGTGAGCAAAAACCCGGCTTACAACGGACCGGTCACGACCCCGGTTCCCGGTTCAACCGGTTGAACCGGCCGGGTCGAACCGGTTTTTAAAACATTGGAACTAATGATTTTGAGTATGACTTTGTCTGCGAAAGTTATGCGGAGTAGAAGGGTACCCGAACGCAATAACCTGATAATTAATTAATGAAGCTTTTCAAACCAATGTACTCAAATACCCCTTAGTCAAACAAAATAAGATAATCTTATGAACACAAATATTATGTTTGTTTGGCATAAAGAATGCAGGTAACTAGGTATGTATAATTACTGTTAGAAATTTTGTCTAAAGTAAATTTGTGTAAGTGCATGCAAAGATGAAATACAACATATGTCGTTATAGTTGTTTTTATTAGTGGTTAAATAGGCCCAAGCCCGGTTTGTGGGCTTTGAGTCCGTTAAGTTTTCATTGATTTAATCTCCTATAAATAGTGGTTAATAATAAAGTTACACAGGGTTTTATCATTGTCCAACAGTTTTGGGTGTTTTATATTAAAAAAAGATATTCATTAAAAAAATAAGAGACTTCATATCAAGTTTTATATATTAAAGGCGGAAAATAACATGTTTGGTTAGCGTTCTGTTTTTGTTACTTGTACTAGGTGTCTACGTCATCATGTAATTGCATTTAGGGGGAAAAATAACTCTTTTGTTTCATTACACAGATGGTTCTCCTTTGTTAATAGTAGCTCATTTTTCTCATAATTTATAGCTCGTTCTAATAGATGGTCTGTTGTGCTTAAATTAGCTTGTATGAACATTACATAAAGGATCTGTCCATGTGAATTTAAATTTATTCAATTATGAATACAAAAATGTGAATTTGAACAAATCATCAAAAAAAAAAAAAAAATTTGGAAAATCGAATCGTTCAATCAACGTTTTTGAATTCTCCAAAAGAATTAAAGAAATATATAAGACTTCGAACAAAGTCTGCATTTTCACAAAAAGGATTGACGTTGGTTTATGAACACCTAAATTATCCATCTTACGTTAGCATTAAACATCCTATTCTTTTGTTGGTTAAACATTCTTATAAAATACGGGTACCCATTGCTAATATATGTAACCACCTTAGAAATGTGACAAATTTTTCATTTTTTAAAAAACAAAACAAAACATGATATAAAGCCTGAGTTATAGCATCCTTTGGTGTTTAGTAACATCATTACACTCAAAACCCAGAGAGGCAGAGAAAGAGGAGGTCCACCCATCACAAGACATTTATGATAAACGATACGAGTTCGATTTGATGAACAAAGTATTCATCAAACATAGAAATGATTATTAGTACTGAGAATTCCACTTTGGATGTCCTCTTTCCATTTACAAAGAATAACGAATATGAGACACTACTTAGACAAAAGAAATGTTCAATCTCTAGCAAAACCTTTTTACCATCAAGTTTTCGTCTTCATTAACTGATTTTCCATCTCAAGCGCCATTTCCACTACTTGGTCCATTCTCTTAACTTTTTTCAACTGTGTTGAATATCTGCATGTAACTAGTCCCAAGATTTCAGGGAGTAAACCACTGATGTACTTACTAATCTGATCCACTGTGGCGTCATCTACAAATGAAAATCTAGCCAAGTTTTTGAACTTAATTGTGTATTCTAGGACTGTCATGTCTCTTCCTTGCTTCAGATTATCATATTCTTGTTTCAGTTTATCAACTAGAGGAGCAGGAGAGAACTCATTCAAAATGCAATCCTTAAATTCATCCCATTCAAGATCTTTCATTGTCACTGGATCAGAAGACGCTTTCTTATGGTTCCACCAATAAAGAGCTTGTCCTCTCAGCATGTATGAAGCACACACTACCTTCTTGATATCATCTTGAATGTCACATATAGAAAATACATGCTCCATGTCTAAGAACCAATTGTTGACAGTTGCATAATCCATCACGCCATTGAACTTGGGTGGCCGTGCTGCAAAGAAATCCATACGATATTTCCTATCTTGACTTTCTAATTGTCCAAGCCCATCTTCATTCATCCTTTTCAAGGTCTCTTGCACAACATCGTGCTCCAGTGATCTTACGACTTCAGTTACTTTGTCAGTTAAATGATCAATGCTCCTACCCGTATTCAGTTGGTCTTCAGAACGACCTCTTTTGGTACGCCTCGGATCTGGATTATCATTTGTCATTCTTCAATGTAGTGATTACTGAAAAACAAAAGATGGGAGGGTTACACACATTCTTTCAAAAGGAAAGTCTGCAGAGATGTAATCCAGTTTGTACAACTTCAGAAAACCAAATCCACCCAATAAGCACTTTTTTAAATCGTAGTGTGTAATGTTGAACAAGTTTCAGTTTTTAGATAACTTCTTACCTTCTATTGATATATGGTGCACCAAGAACGCTTCAAACTCCTGTAAACGTCTTTGTAAATGTGTCCTGAGATTTTCAGAAAGGAAACATGAAATTCAATAAAATTTCCAAACTCGTAATGATAATAACTGTAGTGTCCCATCAGTGATGACATGCAAACTCGTATAAACATTAATAAACTTACAAACTAAACGAAAAAGAAACTGTGATCTTCTTGACTTCAACCAGAATACAAAAAACGCAGTTAGTTAAGATGATAATATTGACCCGAATTTAAATTTCAGTGAAAATAAGGTATAAATCTTTTGTTGGAATCATACGAATATACTCATATGTATCATCATATAAACAAAGCAAAGGCTGAATTGGAGAATAACTAAAACACAATTTGTACTCTAGTGTGCACAATTTCAATACCAAAAAGTCAAAATCCAAGTGTTTATAATTGGCAGTCAACTATGTTGACAATTGACAAAGTTTCAATTTTTACAGAGCCTCTTACCTTTTATACTATAAGTTTTTTGCACCACGAACGCTTCAAACTCGTGTGGCCGTCTTCGTGAATGTAAATATCCTGCAATTTTCATAATTGACAGATGGTGTCATTGCAACAAAATTTCATAAAGGTGATAACTATAGTGGCCCATCACTAAAGGAAAGAAAAACCCGTTATCTTGTTGACCCACCCGAAGATTAACCAGAATCCAAAAACGCAGTCAATTTGATGATTAAAGTCGCAGTTATCATTTATTTAAACAAATTAATGCACAAACATGATTACAGTATCCGGGTTGACCCGAATTCAAGTTTAAGTAAAAATAATTAAAGTTTAACCTTATTCAAATGTTAAACCCAAAACAATGTTGAATCTTTGATGAAGTTAACGATTAAACTGGTGAATTTCTTGAAATCATATATTCCCTTACAATTTATAATATCAATTATCTTAGAAGTTGAATCTTTGAGTTGAAAAAATCATTTGAATAAAACTGATATTTATCACATCATCCATCTAAACAATATATGTATTTCCCGACCCGATTTAAAGTATCCCGGGTCATCTTCTTGACCCGATATGTCAAACCCAAATTTGAAATTTCATTCAGATAAATCAATGTTGAAACTTTGATAAAGTTATACGATATTTAAACATTACTAGTTTGACTGATGAATTTACCTTTGATTTCTTGAATTTATTTTTGGGTTTTTGGCTTTAAATAGCCACGTACTTTTCCAAATATACCCATATGGTACGTGTACTAAATTTATTATCCATATGGTACAAATGAACTTTACATTTCCGTGTCAACAAGGACATTTATTTACCGGCTTTACTTACTTGTAAAACCGGTTACTTTTTTTTATAGGAAATTTTTTTAACTTTTTTAAATATTTTTTTTTTTTCATTATTTCGAAAAAAGTAATTTTTTTTTTACAAAATTAAAAAAAAAAAATCACCCGCACTTTTTTTTAGGAACTTAATTTTGTAAACAAAATATTTTAGATTTAAACATTTTTTTTTGTACTTTTTAAATTTAAAAAATATTTTTTTTACATTATTATTCGTAAAAAAATTAATTTTTTTTACAATTTTTAATTTTTTTTTTTTAAACCTAACCTGTATTTCCCCCCCCCCTTCGAAAAATAAAAGAAACATTTTTTTTTTTTAAATTTAAAAGTTTAAAAATAAACAGTTTTTTAAAGTTAGAAAATCTAAAATATAAAAAAACTAAACGTTTTTCCTTTTGAAAAAAAATTCACAAATTCAAAATTTTTTTATAAAACGATTTTTTATACAATATTTCGTTTTAAAAAAGATACGAAATATTTTTTTAAAAAAAAAGTTTTGCAAAAAAAAATTTTAAACCTAGTACACTACCAATATGGTACATTTGAGAAGATGATGAATAGTGTTAGGATAGCCACGTAAGCGTTCTTAGCCCCCCTGTTAAACAACCAGGTTGAAAAATTTCAGTTTACTCGTACCATATGACACAGAAATGCAAAGATTCGTAGTATGATATGCAATAAAATTTAATACACGTACCGAAATAATGGGTACATTTGAGAAAGTACGTGACTATTTAAAGCCAAAAACCCTTTATTTTTTGAAACCCTAGCTTTCTTTCTTGGTTTTGTTGCAGTTTGTTATGAATTTTGTTTTTGCTATTTATTTATAAAACCAACACGAATTATTGTGAAAGTGAAATTTCCAAACGACTATAAAGTCAAAGTGTGGTTTTGATTATTTGAAAATATTTTACTACAACCTTTACTTTTAACTTGTCAACAAGACATATACTCCCTTCGTCCTATTTTTATTGTCGACGTTTTTTTTGAGATGTCCAATTTAATTGTCCACTACTAAAAATAGATAGAGAAATTTGATCAAGTTTACGATATTACATTTGTTTGAAATTATTATTAAAAACTTTAAATAAGACTTTAATTAATAATTACTAAGGCGTAAAAACATCCATTCTGTCAAAAAAGAAAGAAAGTAGAAAGCAAGGTAAAAAAATCACTGTTTCTTAAACTGTGTGTTTTTTTTGTCAGTGGTGGGAGCAAAGTGAGGAGTACAATAATTTAGGGGGACAATAATTTTAGGACGGAGGGAGTACTAAATTTCCACATCAGCATTCTATTTTGTTTATATTTATAATTTCTACCATATATAATTAGTAGTTTTTTGTTTTTCTTATAAAAACACTTCTTTCCGTTTTTGTCTACAAGCCGAAAAGAAAAACCAAAGAGCTACATTTATTTTTTCCTCTTATATCTGTAGGCGGAAAGATGAAATGAAAAAAATGTTTTTATTTTACCCTTTTATGTCTGCAAGAAAGAAGAAGAAGTGAAATATGAGTGTTTTTATTTTTAATTTTAGACACAAGAGGCATAAATGCCTTCTTGTATCAAAAAGACTTCATATCTATCTTTTCTTTCGCACACATGGTTATTACATAAGTGNCAAGACAAGAGATAAGAGATAGAAAGATCAAACCACAACACAAGGATTTATAGTGGTTCGGTAACGAAGCACCTCTTCGCCCTACTCCACTCCCCGAGCACCAAACTCGAGAGTTTTATTCACTATGTCAACAAGCTCCCTTTAGGCAGAGAAAACCGTAAACAACTAAGCTTACACCGATTTCCGACACTAAGCCAAATATCGAGTTCTAATCCTAGATAGAACCAATCTATCACAACTAACCACATTACTTCACAACAATTCACAACTTCGCTTCACCACACAACTTTTTCTTCACTTCACAACTTCACTTTAATTCACAACTTCTCTACCTTTCATAACTTTTCTATACTTCACTTCACAACTTTACTTCACTTTACAACTTCTCTACCCTTCATAACGTTTCTATACTTCACTTCACAACTTCACTTCAACTAGACACTACCTTGATCACACCAATCTAACACTACTTACTAAGATCACCCGAATCTAACTTTACTCTTAACGATCACCACGATCTAACAACTATACACACTATGATCACCACGATCTAACTATTACACAAGTTTGGAATACATAGACTCGATCTATACATTGTGAATGTAAGACATGTCACGAATGCACTAACTAAGCTACATAACTTCGTATCTTGATGATAACGAGAGTTCTTCTCTTGCGGTTGGAGGAATAAGCTTGAATCACTTGGAAACAAATGCTTATGATTACATGATCAAAGGTCTTTAGAATATGTGTGAGATGTATAAACTTATTTGCGAAAGAAAGAAAAGGTGGAAAAAAAATATTAGAAAATCAGTAGGGAATAGTCCGGTATTTATAGGCAAGTTGAGGAGATTTTTTTGTCTGGCCGGTCCCCTTAATAATTAAGGGGTCCGCTCTTATAATTAAGGGGGCCGCCCAGCTGGACGCTCTCTTTTTTGGAGGAGGTGTTTTCTGGAACATTTCTATCCGTTTTTAGGTAGAAAATTTGAATTCAAAATATTTATTTAAATAAAACATTTATTTTAAATCTAAAAATGTTTTGTAAAAGTTATAAAAATATTTGTGACATTTTTATAAAAAAAATGTGAGGTTAAATAAAAATTCCTTTGATCATAAAATAAATTAAGCATTTATTTATTCATACCTTAAGTGATTTACATCGGGTGAAAACTTTGATGAAGCAGACTTGAGATGTCGAGAGATGTTGTGGTATGAATGCATTGATGATTTGTGATCACAAGTAACTTAAGCACTTTACGTTATGTGTTATAAATAACATGTTTGTAATCACTAAAACATGAAGAGAATGTATAGATTAAATATCGTAATATTTCTACCAACAATCTCCCCCTTTTTGATGATGACAAAATATGTAAACTATAACTCATAGTAAAATGTATAAGTTACTTGTTTACACTTCTTCTCCCTTTTTTGTTGAAACAAAAAGGTGGACACTCCAAGCCATTCATTCCATTAGATGAGACTTTTACTAAACTTCAATTATTGAACCAAAGAGGTGAGCTTGCATCATCCCAAGTGAAGCCTTGCTACCCTTAAGCTCATTTCACTCCTATGATACTTGCGTCCTATTGTATATTGACTCTAGCGGATCCATGGATCAAATTTATTGTAAATTCTTAACCTACATCAAGGGTTAGTTTCGTGTAGCAATATATATATATATATAT
>BQNB010098992.1:5337-25029 GCA_026074375.1 Tanacetum coccineum
TAAAATAGACAAAATTTTTGCAATACATTAATTGATAGATAATTTAAAATCATTCGGTACAACAGAAATTTAAGCGAAAGTACAACGATTTTTAAAATTAAAATCCTATTTTTAAAATTAAAAATAAAAGCTCAAAAAATGAAAATTAAAATCTAAAAGTGTTGAAAATGATTTTTCTGAATGTAAACCTAAAAGTATTTATTCTAATACTAAAAACTATTTTTTGTATTTTTAAAAGTTATTTTTGTAATTTTTATTGATTTTTTAAATTTTAACTTTACGAAAAATCCTAGAAATTAATAAAATAAATGGAAAAATGTGAAAATTTCAGGAAAAATCTAAAATGAAACAAGGTTTACTAGAAAAATAAAAGAGATAACTCAGCTTATCAAATAAGCTGAGAAGATAGCTTATTTAGCTATGGCTTATAGATTGGGCTTAAGCCCAAATTGTGTTTATCAATTAAAAGAAAGAAGATATAACCGGATGAGCTAATGAAGCAAATTGGTTAACACGTTGGGTTTGTAAGAGTGAGGTCGTGGGTTCGAGGTTGGCAGACACCCCTTTTTGCACTTTTTTTTATTTTTTAAAACTAAAAGCTAAAACCTATTAAGCACATAATTCTAAGCATATTTTATAAAAACAACTTAAGCTGAGAGCCAAGATTAAGCTCTCTAAGAGCTTTTGAAATCACTGTTACAGTAAGTGAGGGTTTAAGCTCACTTTTGCTTGTTTGGACTTATAAGCTTGCACAAGCTTTAATATAAGCTCATTTTGAAAACCAAAAGATGTTCTAAGCAGCTTATAATGTGCATAAGCTAAAAATGATAAGCTATTTAAGCTACAAACACTTAATCTTAGCTGAATTGGAAGATCAAAAAGCTAAACTCAGGCACCAACTCAAAAAGCTCAAAATCAGTTTAAGCTCAAAAGCTCAATAAGCCAATTCAGGAGCTAAGATTTTGATAACTAACTAACCTAACTATAAGCTATAAATTCAAACAAGAAAAATCAGATATTACAACTTAAAATTCTAAATTTGAAAGGCTTAATACTATTACTACTGTTTTTGGTCTTTTTGGTTTTTTATGACTTTTAAAAGCTAAATGGACTAAGTAATTAAGCTAAAAACTAAAAATCAAGGCCTATACTATATTAAGCTATATCTAATCTATAAGTGAACTGAATTTTAAAACCTAAAGCCTAAATTTTCTAGCTAAAATGAAACCTAAAAATGACAGCAGTGGTAACTTAGTGTTACCACTGCTGATGCAAATGGCAAAGGGGCAAGCACAAATGCAGTCTTCCTTGAGGGAAGTCCTGCACTACACACTCTATTTGAGTGTGTATGAATTCAAGTTGAACACAAACCAAGCCTACAAGAGCTTGAGTTAAATTTTAGCAAGTAAAATAAAGTAAAAAATTGCCCTGGTGCTGAATCATAAATTATAAGCCACAAAATGATTATAAGTTTAAACTAATGATTAAAACCTACTCAAATCCTTAACAAATATGATAAAGTAACTATCCAAAATGAAAGCTCAAGATAGTTTTGACTTTTTGAGGTAAAATAAGCTTATTCCAAACACTCCTTATCAGCATGACAGATTCAATAGAGCTTCTGAAATTAAAATCTAATGATCCAAACCTAATTACCAGATAACTATTAGCATAAAACAAGCTTAATAAACATGATTCATAAACCTAATAAGCTAAAATCTATTATCTACACAACTGCTGACTATATTTTTTGGGTTTTTTAGATTTTTAGACAAATTAAACTATAACAAGATCCATACTATATTAAGCAAAAACAGATAATCAAACACACTTAATAAGCTAAAATAAAGGTAAATAAGCACTGGTAAGCAAGCAGATTAAGCAAATAAGCAAATCTACATTAACAAGCACTTATAAAACTAGATATTAAAGAACATAAGAAAATAAATGAAAACTTACTTTAAACCTCAGCTTAACAGAAGCTAAATTCAATTAAGCAGCTACAAGCTCTAGCTTATCCTATTGGATAAGCTAGTAAAGTCCATAGAAGCCCTTCCATGATAGGCTTCTCTTCCAAAGCTTATAAGTCCAAAGTGGTTAAGGTTTTAAGCTGTTTTTAAGGTTTAGGTATATTAAGATCAAACTTAAGCTCAATTATTAGCTTAGAGACTAATAAGAGCTTGTAATTAGCTTATCAAAACAGTAGCTTAACATTAAAGAGCTTATGAATAAAACAAGAGCTTTTGACAGATTATTGGAAAGTAAAAGTTCAATTTTATTAACTAGAAGCTTGTTACATTACTGAAAAGAACTTACAAAAGGATTAAATGAAAATTACATTAAAAGAGAACATTTCATAAGCTAAAACAATTAAGCTAAAAATTAAAGAGCTAACTAGATAGTGTGTGTGTGAAAAGTGTGTGCTATTTATAGCCCTTCTCTGAACCTTCTAGGTCTTCCTTGCTCTACACGCTCCTGCCAATCATAGCCATCCATTTTCCCAATCATTGGAGCTTTGATCTTGGCCGTTTGATCAAGTTTGTGCACACACGGATTGCCAGCGTGGCAATCCGTGATGTGACAGCTTGTGTTACCTTGATTGTGCCTTCTTTTGAGAGTACACTTATATGTGTAATATTTCATCATCTAGTGCTTTCCGTTCCTTCTACTGTGGCATTTTCTAGCTTGATTTGACTAAGACTTGACCTTGCCATCTTGTACTAGAGCCATTGAATTGTCCTTTCCACCCTTTAATTTATTTTTTCCCTTTGATTTTGTATGTTGTGGTTAAAGTTGGACGTTGAATTTATGAACAGTAAATGTTTCTTTGGCGCCATTTTTTTCTTTTTATTATCTGACAAGGGGTAAAAAAACGGGTTGGAGTTTGGGGAAATTGCAAGTCTAGTCTTGTCTTTGGTTTATGAAGTCAAGTAATTAATTATGATCTTTCATTTTGGCAGGAATGGCCTTGTAGTTTAATTAAAAGGTAATGGGCTTTAGGGAATTGGGCTTTTGTTTTGGGCTTATGATCCGGGTAGGATTTTAAGGATAATGGGCCCATTAAGCCTTAGGGACCATTTGTGTAACTTTTGGAACTTGGGGGACTTAAATGGAAACATTGGGATTTTTGTCTACAGTGGTGACTTTCTGTGACCAAGAGTTTGACTTTTCTTTGAATGAAGCTTGAAACATAGTTGATTTTCTTCGGCTTCGGTTTGAATCCTTGGCTTCTTTTTGTGGCTCTTCTGACTTCTAGTGTACAGTGTTTGCCCGTTTTTGACGGTATTTATTTTGTGTATTTGTCTTATCGTTCTGCCACACACAAAATACAAAAACAAGCATATCTTTGCCATTTTTAGTCTGTTTTGGGTCATTTAGGGTCATTTTTGGTGTTAACGGATATGTGTATTTTACACTTATCAAAATTCCCCAAACTAAACGATTGCGTGTCCTCACGCAATATTACATGCCTTATAACCAAATACCTCGAAACTTCCTCAAACTAAACCTTTGAAAAGTAGCAAAGATTTTTGTTGAGAGAGCTAAGAGATCACAAGTTATAAAACACCAGATTTCCCATTTTCTAAACTTTTTTCTGTTTTTATGATTTTTCTTAATAATTAACTACTTAACTACAGCTTATTCTTGTGTTGACATAATGTATTGTTTTCATTACCTTAGGGGTAACTTTAAGGATCATGGAACAGAAAGCACTTGAAAAGTGTCTTAAAAGATAAATTCGTCATCCCCGACTTTTCACTTTTCCCATACTAAGCTTAAAAATAAGATCACCGTTAAGTACGAGCTAAGATGCTAAGACTACTTATATTTCAAACTTTGTTGAATTTTCTCTTCCCGACATAAAATCATTATATTTAAAGGGTGTGTTGTTCAAATTAATTTAATACCATTTATTCCACATATTTAGATAGTTGAGATCCGACCAAGCTTTACACAGGGGCCTTTTGGGCTAATATGTTAATCACATAGTAAGAGCACAACTTAAAGCAAACAAAAACCTCCTTAGCTAAGAGATCGTTGGTTCACTTATCCCATAAATGACTTTCTTCTCTAGAATCCCACCGTCATCGGGTAAGTGCTAAGGTTTTTGACACCCCATCCGGAGAATAATAATCAAAACGCATGAACTTCCGATGAAAGAGCCTTGTAGACTTTTGCAAATATTGGTTCAAAAGAATACTTTGGTTCTATGAAAAGAAAGCTTTATATTTATTTTCTTACTTGCATCATTTATTTATTACTTTTTACATTATTAGGCCTTAGGAAACGGTATCACTTTTCTTTCGGCGACACATCGGCCACGCCCTCCGACAAGAGTCCGTTGACTTATTATGGATACAAACCCTAAAATATAAATCCTCACTCTTTCTTTTGATGTCACATCGGGCAGCGAACCGAGCAAATGCCAATATACTTTATTTGCGATGGAGTTTGTATATTAATTATTAATACTAAGGATTTATAATTTGCATCATTTTTATTCACCAACTATATTTTTTTTATATATTAATTCAACACATTATTTTTGCAAATAGAAAAATTTCATTTTAGAAAACCAAAGTATAAACTTGATCCAAAATTCTTATTTACAAATGATGTTGTACGTCATCATCGATAAGCTTTTTTCTTGAATATGTTTGATTAGATTTTTAGAGTAAAATCTTAATTTGTAATAATTAAAAGAGAAACGTAAATTAATCATTTAAGAAAATCCGGGGAAGAAAAACCACAAGTTATTCTTATAAGCCTTTAAGTTTTCCAAAATAAACTTTGTTTAGCATCCTAATTCGTAATCAACACTATCATCTCTTATTCTTTGCAATTTAAAACCTCTAATAAAAAAGGTAATTCGCTAATAACTTACCCTATTTTAAAATTTCCAACTTGGCATATTTCAAATCTACTTGAGATTTGCTCACAAGTCTTCATTTTACTAAATGATTTCATGTTAGCATGTTTTTAAAGTCTTACATGAGTCTAGCACAAACTCATCATCCAGTTAATTGTAAGGAGGGAAAGTGGAACTCTACACATTTCGATCGAGTCAAAATTACTTCTTATTCTCAACAAAGGAAAACCTACGTTCGTGTAATTAACACTTATTTTTTATCAATACTAAATCATATTTATATATATATATATATTTCATTTTTTCAACAAAATAAAAACTTAAAAATTTTAAAATTTTTGATATTTTGTGGAAAAAACAGGTACGTGAGAACAAAACAATATAAGCAGTGGTAAATCAAATCGATAGATTCCCTCCCAAACTAAAACGGAAACATTGGTCCTCATGTTTTAAGGTCGGGTTCTACGCAAATCCTAAGCCGTTTATGAATTATGCCAAGAAAAAGTGAATCGAAAAGATGAAAGGATATAGGATATCCCAAAAACTAATTCAAAAATCAAATGGATAGGAAGCTCGAGTTGAACGGGGGGAAACAACAACGCACACGAAGGACTTCAAAAAATTATTGGTTCAATCCTACAAAAATCACAACAAACAACAAGCAAAAACCGGTGAAGTAATACAAAGGCCTCTTACAAAAATTTTGTTAGGAAATAGAAAAGAATGGAAAATGATTAGCATGGGAGGTGAATTCCACGAAGACGGCTTGTTTTTTGTTCACCGTGTCGAGCTCGACTCGATCCTCTGAATTTTAATTACCCTTAGGGAAGTTTTGAGTCGGTGATAACCAATGATGGGTGGTATCCCCCAAAGGAATGTTTGAGACGGTGGCAATTCACTTTGAAATTGAGCCCTCGGGTGTTGAGAAATTTTGGCAGTGCCATATGAAATAAACTTCTGGTTTTAGTGAAAGGGCCCACCTGACCAAACTGGACTTGAGCTTACCGGGAGAGAAAATCTATCAAACGCGGATGTTAAAGAGGAGGGATCATTGTGCACCAAGTTTAAAACGCGGTTTTTGATTTAGCGTCATGAATTCTCTTAGTTTTCTCCTTTTGTAGGATTAAAGAATTTTGTTTATAAGATTGATTACCACGGAAAGCCTCATCCTAGTTCATTAGCTGTTTGCTTTCGGTAATTCTCCCTCGGTTTTGAGATCAAAATTCGGCATGGCTTAAGAGCACAATATGCCTTTTATTGTGTTCTTAGTTCAACTGGTAAAGTGACAACAAGATTTGCCATAAACTAGCTTGTAGGGCGCTTGCATTTGATGATGTATTGTAAGCGGTTCGATATGCCGACACGCATCGTCTTAATTTGTCTCGGACCATGAGGCACGGTTTTCTCCTACCGTCCTTTCTAAGATTCTTTTAAGTCCACGATTCGTCACCTCGACTTGACCACTAGTTTGAGGGTGGTAAGTGGTAGAAAGACGATGTGTGACACCATATTTAGACATGACTTTATCAAATTTGTGTTACAGAAAGGGGTCCACGATCGCTTATGATAGCTCTCGTGCACCGAATCGGGAGAAAAGGGATTTCAAAAATTTGACAACTACTCTAGATTCTCGTTGGTGGGCGAGCGCCTCTGGCTTCAAACACATTTGGATTGATAATCGACAGCTAAAGATGTATTTGTTTCCTCTCGATGACTGGAAAATGGTCCCATTAAAATCAAAGCCCCATACATCGAAAATTTCACACACTTGGATAGCATTTCGAGGCATATTCATCTCGTAGTGATGAAATTTTGCCTTGTCTTTTGACATGACATTCATCATGATTTGTTCATCGAGCATGGGCATCGTGATAAAGGGTAGGCCAAAAGAAAACGCATCAACTACTTTCGATGTGTCGAGCCAGTGATATTAAACTACTATGATGGCCCTCGGTGGGTCCTCTTTGACATGCTTAAGGAATTTTCATAGTGTTCTTGGCCAAATACACCTACGGATGATTTGATACCGCACATTACTCGAAAAGAGATAGGGATCATCCCAAAAGTAATGCTTTACATCTTTGAAAAACTTTCTCTTTTGTTGAGTTGACATTCCTTTGATAAGAAAATTCCCCGCGTAGTAATTTGCTATATCGGCAAACCACGGAGTACTTTGGTTATCATGAAAAGTCACCGTATTCAATGTCTCAAGAGGAAAGGTTTCATTAATCTCCTTAGGATCAAAAACATTCTCATAAGGGTTTTTCAAGATGAGAGAGGTGATCGGGTGATTTGTTTTCAGCTCCCTTTGGTTCAAATCACTTTAAAATCGAACTCTTGGAGAAGTAAAAACCCATCTAAGCAATCTTGCTTTGGCATCGTTCTTTGTGAAAGTGTGTGTATTTATTTTAAAGTAGAATGGTCCGTTAAACAAACCACTTTTTTTCCATGATTAAGTTATGATCGAAATTTCTAAAAGAGAGTCTTTTTTATACTACTACAAGCATCTCTTTTTCCGTTGTTGTGTAATTTGTTTCTGCTTCGGTCATCGTTTTGCTCGCGTAATGAATTGGTCTAAAATGCTTCTCAATCCTTTGCCCTAGAACCGCACCTATTGCATAATCATTTGTGTCGCACATGAGTTTAAAAGGTTGGTCCTAATTTAGAGCAATGAGAATTAAAGCTTCTTTTTTTTTTTTTTTATCTTTTATGTTTTTTTTTTGGTTTAATTTCTTTTTTTTAAGAGTCTGGAAATGAAAAAGGTTGAATTGTATTCTTCTTGAAAGATAAACGGTGTGTTCTTCTCAGAAGGTGGTCTGGGTCGAGAAATTTTTGAAAAATCTTTGATGATCTTCGGTAAAAAACTGCCATGCCTGAGAAAACTTCGAATTCCCTTAACGGTAGTTGGGTGAGGTAGCTTAGAAATTACATCGATCTTGGCTTTGTCGACTTCAATTCCCTTTCTTCTTGAGATCTTATGTCCTAATACGATACCTTCTTTAACCATGAAATGGCTTTTTTCCCAATTTAGAACCTTAAATTGTGTCTTCATCATGTTTAAGATTTTATCTTAGATTGGTGAGGCACGTAGAAGAAAAGAATCTCCAAAAAATGAGGAAATCATCCATGGAAGAATTCCATTGTTTTTCAATATTGTCATGGAGGATTTCCACATACACATCTGAAACCGTGCCTGGTGCATTGCATAAAACCCAAAAGGCATGCAGGCGAATAACAGCAAATGTTCCGTTATGGGCAGGTGAATGTGGTCTTTCTTGGTCACTTAATATCGTACTCATTTTCTCGCGAGTTCTCCAAGCATTTGATCATGAATGGCAAAGAGAAATGGTCTTTTCTTGTGCTTCGTTCAATTACGATAAATCTATGCTTTACTCCTCCATCGTTACAAGTCTTGTTGGCACTTAGTCGTTTTTCATCATTGGTTACTACGGTCATTCCTCCCTTCTTTGGTACACAGTGTACTGGGCTCACCCAAGGACTATCCGAGATTGGGTAGATCAATCCAGCGTCAAGAAGTTTTTCAACCTCTTTTTTAATGACATCATGGATCTTTGGATTAACCCTTCTCTGATGTTGGACCGTTGGTTCGTAATCCTCCTCCATTAGAATCTTATGAGAACAAAATTCTGGGTTTATACCCTTTATGTCGGAGAGCTTCCAAGCAATGGCTTGCTTTCGGGATTTAAGAACCTTTATGAGAGCGGTCTTCTCATCATCACTCAAATCTTTGGCAATTATGACAGGCAACTTGTTGTTATCTGCTAAAAATGCATATTCGAGATGAGGTGGTAAGTCCTTAAGTTCAACCTCAGGAGGTTCATTGATTGAAGATTCGGCGGATTTACAAACTTTAAGCTCTTTCTTGATTTCTGGTAAGTAATTTCCTTGATTCAGTGACGGCGAAGGATCACTATTGAGAAGAGATTCGAGAAGGGAGAATGGTCCCCCTGGGTTCAGAATAAGCTTCATCAACTTCTTTGGTTGGGAAAATAAAGAGTTGGATCATCGGCTCGAACAAGAAAAGTTATCAGCTTCTTTTCAATAGTAGAGAAAATCACTATCCCCGAAAGGAGTGAGAGTCGGAGAAGAATTTGAAACAATCGGATCGTATCCGGGAGAAGGATTGCCATATGCAATTTCGTCGGAAAATCCTAAAACTTCTTGTGAGTATTCTTCACACGTAACATCGATAAGATCAACTTTCTTCAATGATTCGAGATTGTTGTACGAAATAGAAGGAGTATCACCACATTTAAGGGTCAAAGATTGATCATCGTTTCTAAGGGTTATCTCTCCTTCATACACATCAATTAAAGCATGAGTCGTCCTAAGAAAAGGTCTCCCAAGTATCAACGGTACTCGAGGATCGGCTATGAAATCCCCCCCAAGTACTACCAAAATCAGCCTGGAAGTAGAATTTTCCTACTATGTACAAAAATCGTTTTTCGGCTACACCGTTGGTTTGGAAATTGTTCTTTCGGCCTAATTCTAACACCAATTTTTAATTATCATTTAGGCCCGGGAGTCTTAGATTTTTCCAAAGGAAAGAGGGACATGAAGATTATGCTAGCACCTAAATCGGCTAGGGCTAAGCAATTATCAAACTCCGAAAAATCACATGGGATAAGAAATCGACCGGGGTCACCTAGCTTCTCCGGAAGCTTTTTGAGGACAACCGCACTACAATTTTCATTCAAAGGTGTCTTGGTTAACTCGATTAACTTGTCTTTGTTATTAAGCATCTTTTTGAACATCGGAGCAAACTTAGGCATATGAATGAGAGCGTCCGCGAAACTTAGCTCAAAGTGAAGATTACGGAAAATTTCCATAAACTTGGAAGCTAGGATATCATCCTTTTCACGGAGTTTCTCTTTTGCAAGTCTTGAAGGGTAAGGCAAACTAGTCTTGGTCTTTTGAGCAAAAGAAGGCTCTTTGATTGGTTCTTTGTCTTTGTTTTGATCTTGGACCAAAGGAGGTTGGATGTCTTCGGTGCTAGGTAGCTCCGTATCCTTTGTCACCTCGGGTTCCTTTTCCACCACCGGCGGTGGAATCAGAGGTCCATCATATGAGGCACCACTTCGTGTGGTAATTGCCTTGGCTTCGTTCCTAGGATTTGGAATGGTATTGCTTGGTAACGAACTTGAACTTGAAGCTTGGTTGGTATGATAGTTTTGCATAAAACTTAGCAATTCTGTTTTGAAAATTTCATCTATTATTCTTTTGAGGAGTCATTGTAAACTCTTTGAAAATCATTTTGGTTCCTTTGAAAAATTTCCAACTTCAGTTGCAGTTTTCATGTCGCATCATTAGCCTTAACATAACTTTTAAAATCCGTTTTTAGAAACACCTTGAATTTGTGAAATGGGAGGTAAAGCTTGATTAACCAAAGGTTGATTTGTTGGTGGTTGGTATGGTAGGGTTTGATAAACGGCTCCTTGATTGTTTTGAAGGTTTTGGTTGAAATTACCTCCACGGTTTTGATTCGAATTGAAATTGGTTCCTTGATATCGGTTTTGGTTTCCTTGGTTGCTTTGAACATTTGTTTGATTAAAATCGGGTGGTCTCATTTGATTTGCCAAATTAGGAGGATTTCTTTGAACAAAGTTGCCAACGGCGGCGGTTTGTTGGAATTGATGAATGTTATCATGAAAAACGGAAAATTCATTCCTTTTTAACGGACAATTATTGAAATTATGGTTTGAACCACATGTAACACAAACTTCCTCGACTGCTTTGATGGTAGCAGGAGTCTTAAATTTCCTTTTCACTAATCATCTTTCTATCGGCTCATTGAATATCCATTTTTTCTTTTCAAAGAGAAGCGGCGAGTTGTTGAACATTCAAATGAATTAGAGGTATTATAGAAGTAGAAAGATGGAGAATTTGTACCTCGTTTCTTGGTTCAATTACAGGGCTTCTTTGAGATATAGAACCTTGGATTTACTCGCAATAATGGCTTCCTAATCCTCACGAGCATCTTATCTAGAAAATTTTCACCCGCGGCAGAATCTAAAGCATCTTGATCATTGGTATTCAAAGAATTGTAGAACGTATCAAGTTGATGTAATTCCGAGAAACCATGATGAGGACATTGACGTAGAAGTCCTTTGAAATGTTCCCATGCTTCGTTGAAAGTTTCATTTGGTTTTTGAAGAAAGTCGTAATTTTAAAGCTAGCTTCTTCCATAGAAAGTTTATTCTTAAACAATGCAGAGATAGGGCTTAAATCCTTAACAGGACTTTCACAACCCAAAAATCCCTCAAAATGCTTCACAAATTTAGAAGCTACATCATTTCCAGAGAACTTGTTACCCATATCATCACATATAGTACTTATTTTGCTTCTGTGACTCCTACTTTTGAGGACTTTGTGAAAGAAAGCATTATTCCTATCACCTTCACTCAGCCACTTAACTTTGACCTTTTGATAGAGAAATTTTTCCTCATCCTTCAAAGCAACCACATACTCATCCAGAACCAAGGCTTCTTCAACTCTAAGCTCCTTCTTGTTTGGCTCCTTATCAATCCTAACTTGAACATCTTTTAACTGATCTTTTAGTTTCTGAACATTTTCAAAAAGATTTCCATCCTTCCATGCCAACCTATTTAAATCTCTTTTCAGACTTTTTAGCTTCTTTACAGTATTGAACATTTGACACCCAGCATACTCTTCACACCACTTTTTACTCACAACAGGCAAAAAATCTTCCTTAATAGCCACAAGATTAACAAACTTGAAAGACTTTCTCCTGGCTTGAACAGTTTTAGGGATTACAAGGACATTTGGATGATGATCAGAAATCAAATAAGGTTGGAAAATAGCATAAGCATCAGAGAACTTATCTATAAAAACCTCATTGCCCATAATCCTGTCAAGCTTTTTAAGGACACCACTGGTATCACCAGCTTTAACTTTGAAGAGGTTTTTTATCCATGTGAAAAATAAACCAGAGCTGGTAATATCCTCCATTTCAATACAGTTCACATAATCCTTAAATTCTTCCATATCATTAGTCATTCTTAAACCTCTAGCTGAATGCTCATTAGGAGCAAGAGTGACATTCATGTTTCCTAATAATACCCATGGTTCATCACCCACAATTCTCTTATAGATCTGCAAATCCTTCTACAAATTTCTTTTCTCCCTTCCTCCATTGGCAATGATTGCTAGTTTCTATACGCAATAAAATATATAATAATATTCTAAAAGAGTAATTAAGAATTTTCCTAAAGTCTCCCTTAAGAAAAGCTCACTCTAAAAGATATATATAATATATAATACGTATATTTA
Source organism: Tanacetum coccineum (assembly GCA_026074375.1). Lineage (NCBI taxonomy): Eukaryota > Viridiplantae > Streptophyta > Magnoliopsida > Asterales > Asteraceae > Tanacetum > Tanacetum coccineum. Next base: position 17,519 of record BQNB010098992.1, read on the forward strand.
ACCGGGAAGAATGATCACCGCCGTGTCGTTTCCCAACACTTAGTGAAAGTTGAAAACCTTGCATTAGCTTGGATTATGATTGAAATGAGAAAAAGATATTATTGAGTAACTATAACTACTAAATAAAAAGCAAAAATTAAATAACAATTAAAATCAATTTAAACACTTAAACTATTTAAACGAGAGCAAAAAAAAAACGCGACAAATAAGCAAATACACTAGAAATAAACTCCTAAAAAATGCAACTAAAAATTCTAAACCCAATTAGGACAAAAGAAAATTTTAAGAAAATGAAAAAACATTTTTTTCTTGAATTATTTTTTGAGATTTTATTATGAATTAAAAACTATTTTAATCTAATTAAATCCTAGAAAATAGCAAATTAAGTCCTAAAAATTAAGAAAAATAAATTTTAAACTTAGAAAAGTCTAAAGTAACTTAAAAACTCAGAAAAACTAATTTAAACTATTATTAAAATTAAAATCATATTTATTAAAATTAAAATTAAAAGCTCAAAAAATAAAAAATTGCAAAATTCATAAGAAGTGTTAAATGATTTTTTTGAATGTAAACCTAAAGTATTTATTCTAATACTAAAAACTATTTTTTTGTATTTTTCTGAAAATTATTTCTATTTTTAATGTATTTTCAAAAATTAAAACCTAAGAAAAGTGATTAAAAATAATCTACTAAACGGAAAAATACAAAAAATTTAGGAAAAGTCTAAAATGCAACAAAGTTTAAGGGAAAAAAATAAGAAAACGTACCCAACTTATCTAATAAGCTGGATAATTAAGCTTATATGCTACGGCTTATATAGAAAAAGGAAAAGAAAAAAACAAGGTTATCTATTAAATTGTGAAAGGTATGATTGGATGAGTTATTGAAGCAAAGTGGTAAAACGTGTGTATTGTGTGGGTGAGGTCGTAGGTTCGAGGTTGGTTAACACCCGTTTTGCAATTTTTTTTTATTTTTGAAAACTAAAAACTAAAACTTAAAGAGGACACTTAATTTAGCACTTTTAATAAAAACAACACTAGCTGAAAACCAAAATTAAGCTCTTAAAGAGCTTGTGAAAGCTGCTGTCTCAGTAAGTGAGGGTTTAAGCTCACTTTTGCTTGTTTGGACTTATAAGCTTGCACAAGCTTTAATATAAGCTCGTTTTGAGAACCAAAAGATGTTCAAAGCAGCTTTTAATGTGCATAAGCTAAAAATGATAAGTTATTTAAGCTACAAACACTTAATCCTAGCTGAATTTGAAGATCAAAAAGCTAAACTCAGGCACCAACTTAAAAAGCTCAAAATCAGTTTAAGCTTAAAAGCTCAATAAGCCAATTCAGGAGCTAAGCTTTTGATAACTAACTAACCTAACTATAAGCTATAAATTCAAATAAGAAAATCAGATATTACAACTTAAAATTCTAAAATTTGATAAGGCTCTAAGACAATTTACTAACTACTGTTTTTGGTTTTTTTGTTTTCTTTTTTATGACTTTTAAAAGCTAAATGGACTAAGTAATTAAGCTAAAAACTAAAAATCAAGGCATATACTATATTAAGCTATATCTAATCTATAAGTGAACTGAATTTTAAAACCTAAAGCCTAAATTTTCTAGCTAAAATGAAACCTAAAAATGACAGCAGTGGTAACTTAGTGTTACCACTGCTGATGCAAATGGCAAAGGGGCAAGCACAAATGCAGGATACCTTAGTGGTTATACCTGCATAACATACTCAAAGTGAGTGTGTTTGAACACAATTAAAACACAAACAAAACCTTTGATGGCTTGTTTCAAATTTTCACAAGCAGAAACAAGGGCAAAAATCCCCTGGTGCAAAAACAAGAAAAATAAGTCTAGAAATTATTATGAACTTAAACTAACATTCAAAACCATACTCAAGATCCTAAATCAAATCACTAATCAAGCATAACAAAAAAATCATCAAATTCCTTTGACTTTTGAAAGTCAATTAGCACTAATCCAAACACCCCTTAAAATCCTTGACAGATTCCATTTAGCTTAGTAATTAAAATCTACTTATCTAAACCTTTATATCAGATATTAATTGGTTTTTTAATAAGCTTAATAAACATGAATTCCATAACCCTAATAAGTCGAAGTATGATTTAGTAGGTGGGAAGAAAGAGGTAAGGGTGGATTGAAGTGGGGCCCAAATTCTAAGATCTACTCGTATTATGCTATCTATTTTTTTTTTTGAGATTTTTTAAAGGCAAACCATGAAAACAAAGCTCTACAACAACTAGCTAAAAACATAGTAAATCAAGATTATAAGGCAACATGAATCACAAATACGCCTAATTAAGCAACTAGATAGCAGTTTAAAAACGTAAATACGCAATAAGCAGTTTTAAGCTAAAAATTCAATGAACAAAGGGTAACTTAAAAGAAAACTTACCAATTGGCTTCAGCTAAACGGAAGCATGGGCTCAAATGAGCTTATCAACAGCTCTGGCTTATCCTAAGATAAGCCAGTAAAGTCCTTGGGAGCTCTTCCATTATAAGCTCCCCTTCCAAAAGCTCAAAATATCCAATAAGTAAAGGTAGTTTGAACTGTTTTAATGAGTTAAGTATGATTAAGGCTAAATTAAACTCAAATCATAAGCTTATAACTCATAGAGCTGAAAAATGAAGCTTATGAGAGCTTATTAGTACAAGTGACTTATGAAATGAACATTTATAAATGCAAGTAGAGACTTATTAAAGCAAAACTAAATTTCATTAATCTAAGAGGCTTTGTTACACAACTGAAATCAAAATTACAATGGAATTAAACTGAAATTAAACTAAAAACTTTTAAGCTAAAAAAACTAGAAAATTAAGAGTAAAAACTAGATAGTTGTGTGTGTGAAATGTGGGACTATTTATAGCCTCTTGGTGAACCTTCTAGGCCTTTCCATGCTTCCCACGCTCATTTTAATCATGGACGTACAATCTAACAATGATTGGAGAGTAATTGATGGCCGTTGGATCAAATGATAACTCACACGGATTGCCAGTGTGGCATCCGTGTGGTTACTTGATTGTGCTTTTTTTGAGAGTATACTCAGTGTAAATTTCATCAATCCTTATGCTTCCCTCTCTTTCACGCGGCATTTCCTAGCTTGATTGACCAATAAAAGCCTTGAGATTACGATTTTATCCCTGCCATAGAGCCATTGAATTATCCTTTCCACCCTTTAGTTTGTATTTGCCCTTTGATTTTGACTGTGTGGTAAGTTGGGACGATGAATGAACAGTAAAACAGACTTTCACGCCTATTTTATAACTTGAGGGGTAAAACGGGTTTGAACTTTGGGGTGTTGGCAATTTGGGTCCTTGTCTTTGTTTAATAAAAGACCAAGTGTAAAATAACTTTGTATCCTTTGCAGAATGTCCCTAGACTTTAGTGTAAAGGGTTATGGGCTTAGGGTTTTGGATCCGGGGTAAGGTAAAAGGGTTAAGGCCCATTGTATCATATGGGAACCATTGTGTAAACTTTTGAGAACTTGGGGGACTAAAAAGGAAACCTTAGATTTTTATCTCTAGTATTTGACATCTATAGACCAAGTTTGACTTTTCTTTGACTAAGAGTTTGACCATATCATATTTGATTCTTTTCTTGGCATTTTGGCTTTGAAGTCCTTGGTAATATCCTCCATTTCAATACAGTTCACATAATCCTTAAATTCTTCCATATCATTAGTCATTCTTAAACCTCTAGCTGAATGCTCATTAGGAGCAAGAGTGACATTCATGTTTCCTAATAATACCCATGGTTCATCACCCACAATTCTCTTATAGATCTGCAAATCCTTCTACAAATTTCTTTTCTCCCTTCCTCCATTGGCAACATAGATAACAGAACAATATACTCTATTATTGGTTCCCACAGTCACAATTTCACAAAGCATAGACTGCTTTGCACTATGAACAATCCTCATATTCACATTATCACCATTCCAACCAAGCATAATTCTGCATCCCTTATCACAATACTGCATATTTGAACACCACTCCCAATTCCCAAAAATTATATCACCAATAACTTGTAATCTCTTAGTTTTAATATGGGTTTCCAAAATAGCATATACATTCAAATTCTCATTAGTTATAAAATTCCTGACCTCTTTTTGCTTATCAAAAGTGCTTAGACCTCTGATATTCCAGCTTCCAATTTTAAAGTCCATGAGAAACAGGGGAAACTTAGCATTCATTCAGAACACCTCTATCTATACCCTTCAACACATCACTAACCATACACTCTGCCATTCCTGAGTCATCCTCATAAACATCCTCTTCCTCAACCTGGCTACTTGAACTTCCATTCACCCTCAAAGGGTCCATATTATCAATTACCTCATTCTCATCATATAACTCTAATATACTATACTTGTTAGCAAATCTTTTCATAGCTTCTAGAATTTCACCATGAACACTCCATTCCTTCTTACTAAGGGACTGATCTGCTTGATTCTTCCTACTACCAGCATCTATATTCTCATTTATCTCATTAACCTCAGGCTGTTTTTCAGTTTGATTAGCCTTTATATTGGAATCTTGCTTCCTGGGTTGGTATTCAAACTTAGCAGCAGGCTTAGCTTTCCCACCTTGCTTATTATTCACAACATTAGCTTTCTGTGTATTAGGTTTGAAATTTGGTCTTAAAACCTTTTCCTTTACATTCACATTCTTCCTATTAAGTACAGTAGTAAATCCTTCATCATCAGTTTTGCCATTAGATTTCACAGGTCCCTTTTCATTTAGATCCTTATTGATAGGCTTATAACTACTTTCAGCTCTTTTCACATCATCATTTTTCCCACATCTAAGTGTAGTGTGACCAAAAACACAACATGTTGAGCAAACAGGTGGTTTCCAGTCATAACAAACAATAACACTCTTCTTACAGATAACCTCCTTCACATTATTCTTGTACAAAACTTCAATTTCACTAGGCAGTGGCTTTTTTGCATCAACCTCAACAAGCACTCTAGCAAATCCAATTCTTCCCACTCCCACTCTGCACATTGAAGTTGTTACATTATCCATGATCAATGGCTTTCCAACTCTACTAGCCAAAGCACTAATGCCATTAACAGTCTAGGCTTCCAAAGGAACATTGCATAGTTTGATCCATAACGGAATTTTCTCAGGTTCTCTTTTATCCAGACTCATGTTAATGTCCCACTGCTGTACAATCAAAGGTTTATTCTTAACCATCCAAGGCCCATTATTGACAATGAAATCTAAACCAGTCTCAGAATGAAATTTCATGAAATAGATTCCATTATTATAGTCAACAATGTCCTTGAATCCATGCCTACCCCACATTCTTCTCAGATTGTACCTAAGTTCATTAACAGACATTCTATACCCCACAAAATATCCACATAGAGTCTTCTCCCACTTCTTACTACCTTCAGCCACTAGAATTTCATCAAATACCACAAATTCATTGCCATTCTCATCAAGTTCAGTGGGAATCTCCTTTAATTTCTTATAAAAAACCATGAAATTGTTCCCAGTTACACCAGCAAAAGACCTACTATTCTTATGAATATTATCATCTAAACCAGATTCCTTTTTCATGTTACTTCTAAAAACTTCCTCGGTCTCCTTAATTCCCTTGTTTTCTCCACCAATCTCCTTGTCAACATCAATCACTCCATCTGGATTTCCACCAATATCTACAACTGTATCCTGCTTACCATTATCACTATGTGAACAATCAAACTGCTTATCATTAATTTCCTCACCACTCTTTACAAAACATTCATTTACCTCATCAGTACTATTCAACACCTCACACTTATCTTCCATAACCAACTCCTCAACATTTTCCTTTCCAATATCCACACGTTCATTAGAGCTCCCTTCATTTCTACTAGTACTCATATTTTTACAGTACTATTACTATATACAAAGCTATCATACTTAGATGGGGGTTTAATAGTACGTTTAGGTCTATTTAATGACATATTTTGTTTTTTTTGAATTATATATTCAGTAGCAATTCAATTAGAAAACTTTAATTTGTTCAAATTGGGGGATTTGAGGATAATCGTCAAAACCAAAATTAAACGGCGGGAACGGCCTTGTGAAGTGTTACATATCTTTTTAGGAAAAGAAACCTATTTTCATCGTATTACAAAAATGAACCATGGCGTCTTCATAACTTCATATCTATTATACTTGCGCACGCAGTCTTTTACTGAAAACGAAACCAATAGAGCAAATATATGTGTTCCCGCACGCCTCAAATCTCGCGCGTATACATGTTTTCAGTTTCTAAGCATTAAATTGAGAGGTTGGCTTTGCTAAATACGTAGTATCAAGTTTAATTAAGCTAATGTTCTAACCTTTTATACATGTCTAAATATAGTGTCTTAGATGTACACTTGATTTTTTTTAGATTTTATTATGGGTTTTATCATACTAAAATGACCATGACAAATGATGGATCCAGTTCTAGACACGTCTACCCATTTTAGTGACGAGAAGGTCTTAAAGATAGATTAAGGTTCAGGTCTTTTTTGACAGTGTTCCCCAACCATTTTCAAATCTTTTTATGTATGCATGTGTACCAACCATATAAACAGAGCAACCCGTAACTTGACCACCAACCTAATTGAAAAAAAACCCCAATTCTTCCAAGAACCCTTATTGCGCCAAAAAACCTACATCGGTTAATCAAAATGGATAGAGGTAAGTGGTTTGTTGAATGTTTTATATCTATTTTTGTGTTTCAGTTGCTTGTTTATAAATCTATATAGGGTATGTTTGGCGACACGTGGCAGTAGCAGTAAGCAATAGCAGTAGTAGGGAGCAGTAAGCAGGAGTGGTAAGAAGTAGCTGTTTGTTTAAAAAATGTGTTTGGTAACATAGATGTAAGCTGTAATTAAAAAGTGTAAAATTACAAAAAGGAGCATATAAGCTAATTAAAGAAATTATAAATTTTATATTTAACACCCCCAAAATCAGGTAGCAGCGGAATGGTAACAATGAGGTGCTACGTCAAAGTACAACAATCAAGATATAGGAAACGACCATAAATGGACGTTTAAGAAAAGATTTCATTCGATGCCATAGCAAAATATCAGAGTTTATACATTAGGTCTCATGAGTTGAGATCCTCAAAAAACAAGGGCAAAGAAAAAAACAAATGGGTTAATCCTAACCACTCATTTTTTCATCATCCACTTTCTCACCTTTTTCTTAAAACTCAAATATCTAGCAAACGATAAATCGTTAAACGAAAAAAAATACACCATCGCAACGAGTATTTTTTTATCTTTCTATAGAGGGGCACTTATATATACTTTCGACGAACTTTTTTTGAATTTTTTTTCCAATCACGTCAGAAAAAATCTCATGGGATTTTTTGAAATTACATGAGATTGTGATACAAATCTCATGTGATTTTTTCAGACGTGATTGAAAAAAAAACGGAAAAAAGTTCGTCGAAAGTATCGCAACGAGTAATTTTTTATCTTTTTATAGAGGACACTT
>BQNB010098993.1:0-25029 GCA_026074375.1 Tanacetum coccineum
CGAAGTATGTATTGCCACTTTATTCAAGGCAACGTAAATATTCCTGTGTTTATAAAACAATGATTACGATTACTCTAAGTTCATGAAACTGTTGCGTAAACTTATATATATGCCACTTTATTCAAGGAACCGTAATTGTTCGTGTTCGTGTAAATGTTGTGCTCCGACATGCTATAACGTTCGTTTGCCCGGTGATAGCTAATCATCCGAACAGGGTTGTCACACCCGAATATATCTATTTCATAACATTCGCGCTCACCCTCTAGGTAATTCACAGTTCAATCCGCTTAAGCTAATCCGTAATCATTTGGGTAAAAGTAAAGTAATATCCTTGTTTTCAAAAATTAAGTGAAACAAGCAATGTATTTCGTCCCAAAATAAGTAATTAAGTATGTAGACCAGTTGTAAAACGAATTATAAATGCACATGTAATAAATTCAAACCAATCATGTAAATGGAATTGGTAACAAGCATGTTCTCACCCCAAAAGTTGTAAAGTATATGTAAAACAAGTAAAACGTGGGGCTATAAACTCACCTCGAGTGAATGAATAACAACGTATATCACATAATAGAAAATGCGCCACTAAAATGCCTGAATGCAACCTAATTCATTATAGGTCGTATGAGTACTAAGCACTTTGATTAACTAATATCATATATAATTCTACATAGCTACATCACCATCTAGTTGCGTTTGTGAAATAACATTTGAATCGCATTTGATAACTAATAATCGTGTAATTGTACTCGTATAATCGAATAAATAGTTCAATCGCCCTTGTAGAATAATATTTATAAAGTTTAAGACATGTATAAATATTATGTAAGTGATTCTAAAATGTTTCGCAAAAATTTATATTAAAAACGAACCAACACTATTCACGTCAGAAAATAGTGCACAAGTATAAAATAGTGCGTATCTTTCTCGTTTTAAGCCCGTTTGGTATGTTTCTTACGTCCACGCTTTTGTATTAAGACGATGTATCAAAATATTACATTTTCATATTTTGAGTCCCCTGGTGAACAGTGGTTTTTACTGTTCATGGACTTTTATAAATTTATTTTTATAAATTTAGTTATCGTAAACTCGTAAACGTCGTACATGAAAAATCCATAACTCCTTCGTTATTGATCCAATAATTATGATTCTTAATGTTTTAGAATCCTAAAAATACATACTTTCTGTGAAAAATAACCAACCATTTATATCAGATGTGATTAGTAATAAGTTTTTATAAAATTTCTTTTATAAAAGCGTTTATTATCGTATAACTTGCAAATGCCGTATCTCCTTCGTATAAAATGATTTTTAAAGTTCTTATATTTTGGATTCCTCATAACAATGCATATTTAGAAAAAATAATAAAAATGTTATTTTGAAATAAAACATAAATGTTTTGCTCAATTGGTTTAGAATGTGATTAATACTTGTTTTTTATAACTTTTTGCAGTGTGAATTATTACAAAATCCTACTATAATGATAAATACACGACTTTGTGTCATTATAGGGCTCTAATGTATAAGTCCAACAATATATCCAAGAATCACAAGATCAACAAGTCTACATACTTATTTGTTTATAATCTTTAATAAGATTACTTTTTAGGTAACTTGTTTATATATACTCTTTATACGTAAACCACACTTGTACAATACTTATACTTCTATTCAAACATGATATTAACATCCATATATCATATGTAAAAGTTTTTCAAACCATGAAGTAGTGTAAAAATCCATTTTACAAGTTAATAAGTTTCCTAGATGGTGATTCACTATATAAACACCATCTACACATAAATTCATATATGTAAAGAGATTAGGGTTTTTAGATAACCTTAATATGATGTATGGTGATGAACAACAAGATCTAAACCCTAGATTAGATATTAAACCCAAGCTTCCAAGACTATGAAAACCCTAATTCCAATGAAACCCTAATCCTAAACCTTTCTTGATTAACACTTGTAAATGTTAAACCAAGCCTTTAAACCTTCTTGTAATACCTTAGATATAATGTTAAAACACTAGTATATGTGGTAAATAAAATTCTAATGGAATGTTTAGGTGGTTTTGGATATGACCGTAGCTAAGGGAGGGAGAGACAAGAGAGAATTTATATGTGTTTGTTTTCACTAAGGAAATGAGAAGTGTGTTTTTCTTACTAGTTACAAGCCTTTATATATCACTAGGACTAGTCAATTGCACTATTAGAAAAGTCTTAGGACAAGATGAGTAAAACATGGAAGTCTTGGTCAAATTACTAGCCATGTACTAAGTTGATAATTGCTAGTGTATGTACAAGACTTTAGCTAGTTAATTGTGAGCTCTACTATTCCCTAAAAAGGAAGCATCCTAAACAAAATAAGAGGGGGAACTAGTTGATTTTTTGGATATTTTGTTGATATGTTTCATTACTTGAAGTTTAAAGGTGTAAGGTTTAATGTAAATGTATAACTTGTAAAGTGTAAGTTCTATTTAGTTTCTTTTATTTAATATATGACCAACAATGTTAACATGGGTGAAGTTTTATAAAAACTTTGAGTATTGGATATAATAATGGGTATTTGTTGAAGCGTAGAAAAAATTTGGTGGTTCCGGGTATGCCTAAATGTATTTTATCGCGAAACGTAAACACTTTACGTAACCAATAAAAAATAAAATGTGCAAATTTAATATTTATCCTCAAAATAATTATCTAACACTTGTTTGACGTAAACGTTTAATTATTTGATGCCCGTTTACGTTGAATGATCATTTTTAGTTTGCGTGATTTAACTTAACGATTAAAATTAACAGCAAACGCGTACAAGACTAAAAATAAATATTGAAATAAATACGGTCGTAATGACCCTAAAACAAGGGGTGTGTTATAATAAGGACTGATTCAAAACCTGGGTGTGGTCGCAGAGCATAATTGTAGTAGTAACGATAGCTTAAGGAGTCACGGTTTACCTATTGATGATGTAAGAATTATCACCTGCATGGTGAAGTACCGCCGTGAGGTGAATCATACGTCGCGTCTTATTCGAGCTAAGCCTACCTTTTTCTCTGTCGTTTGAGCAGGGTTCTCTACTACTCAGGAGGGAGTACCACGCGACTAAAGTCCTTCTTCACTCATAATAATCCTCATTTTTCATTAGAAGACTAACGAGCTGCAAATACGCCACGAAACATTGTTGGCAAGTTTAGAGATAGATAAATTTTGCTAATCACTATCTAAAAACAGCCCCGAGCGCACTTGTCTTAAAAAATGTGATTGGCATCATTGTTGAGGAGATGAGCTATCACTTGCTACAGTTCCCCCCCCCCCCCACATTTTAATATAAAAATCGAGAGACGTTCGACGAATTGTTTCAAATACACTTTAAATAAAGATTCTAACTTAGATTTTGTTTCAATTATAGTCCAAGAGCTTCTTGGGTATTTCTGTGCAAAAAATTCCCTCTAGCTGCATAATTGATTGAATTTTGATCCGATTGATTCAACCCATTGTAGAACGTATCAATTTGATGAAGAGGAGAAAAACCGTGATGAGGACACTTGTTTAGAAGATCTTTGAATCGTCACCAAGGCCTCAGAAAATGTCCTCGACCGAATCTTTGTTTGAATATCTTGTTTATTCATTTAAAGATATGTTGTTCTAGAAGGAGGAAAGAATTGATTCACAAACTTAGATACAAGATCGTTTCAAGTTGTGATGGAATTTGGAGGTTCTTTTTCAAGCCAAGTCTGGGCTGCTCCTTCAAGAGAAAACGGAAACAATATCAACTTAATAACGTCATGCGGACTTGATAAGCTATAATAGTTTTGATTAATGTATGTAAACCTCCGAAATGAGAATGAAGATCATTGTTTTCAAAACCATGAAACGAGATAGCGGTAACACGATTAAGCAATCCAATCTTCAACACAAACTGACTAGCAAGAACCGGGGGTACAACGATTGCATCCCCAACACCATCGGTAGGTGCCTGAAGTAACTCCTCCATCGGACGGAGATCTGGAGCCGGAATATTAGGACCCGCAGGAGGTGGTCCTTGAACGTTATTAGGTATCATTGATATCAAAATTACACAAGTAAAAGAAACAGATCACCAAGATTTCTGCGACGATTCCGAATAACGCTCTCAGGATTAGAAAAGGAGGAACGAGGTCGGTTGAAGTAGATCGAGTGCTCATGCACTAAAGAAGAAATAAGAAAATAAAAAATATATTTGGATTTTTTAAATATTTATAAAAGAAAATAAAATAGAAATGAAAAATATATATATTTTTTTTGATTATATAAGAAAGATATAAAAAACAAGAAAAATAATTTTTGGATTTATTTTATAAGATACAAAAATAACTTTCAAAGCGCGCGAGGATCTTTGAGGCATTAACTAGAAACACCACGTGAAAATTGTACAACTCTCCCCGGCAACGACGTAAAAATCTGATTCGTCGATGACAACTACTAGAGTAATAGTATATAAGTAATTCCCGTTCGATATAAAAATTACTTTAGAAAAAGTAATATTCAATCTACCGGATATCGTAATCGCGAAGAGAGATGAATTTGAAGTTCACATTAATGATCTAATTTTAAATGCTTGATTATCTTTTAATTTTGGTTTTTGATTTTAAACTAAATATATAATAATACTAAACTAGATTATACAATATAACAATAAGCAAAGCAATTAAACGAAGATATATATATATATAAAAGGATATGCTTGCTAAGTAATGTGTTTAGATCCTTAAGTGTGAATTTAAAGTTCTTATTAATGAATCAATAACCGTCAAAATAATTATCTTCTCATAACGTTGGTTTTTATTGAAAACAATGTTTATCAAGATATATTTCTATTTTTTTTTTTACTAAAAAAACCTTAATGCCTAATTATTCTTACGGCTTTTACCCGTTCGAATAACCAAAACACTAATCTAAGTAATCCGAAAATCACTAATTAATATTCCCTTTTTAATTTTCACACTTAATTCACTAAACACTTAATCACTTAACAAACATATAAGAAAACTACTCACTAAGCATACTAGCAAACAAATAAGCAATAATAGACATAATAAGCTAAATTAAAGTACGCTAATTAATATTGAAAAGAGAAAGAAGGTAGAACCGAATTGATGGACCGAAATCGAATATAAAACCACCCGATTACATAAACTAGTAAAATATCAAGTTTATTTATTTTAAAGGTTTTATCTTACTAAAGAGTAAATAAAGTTTTGAACTTTATTAACTAGGAAAGCTTAATAAAACTAAAAAAAGCTCTAAACTTGAAATCCAACTTACTTTATGAACCCTTAAGCTTCTCGCCTCCAAAGTGTAGAAGGATCCATCAACAATAAGGACAATCAAGGTTTAAACCAACAACATCAAATTATAATAAACTAGAGATTATTCTAAAAAAACACAAGTTACTAATATGAAAACTTTTAGACAAAATCCACCCGAACTAAGTTGTTTCAATCTCCGAAAAGTGAACGCGCATCGGGTATTTTAAGGTTAGATCTAAACATATCAACCAATAAAGCTAAACATAAGCTAACCGAATAAGCCCTTAATAAGCTTATTCGAAATCTCTATGAAAAGTAGATCTGAAAATAAGCCAAGTGCTTATTACGAAATAATTAAGCTTAAAATTAATTCGAATAAGATATAGGAGCTTATTCGATTAATAAATAATAAGCTTTTAAAACCGGATCAATCTTAATCTAAAAAATAAGCTAAAACAAATCTCTTTAAAGCTTGTTAGATCGAGTCTTATTTTGTTATAAGCTATAAGCTTATTACAAAATAAGCACTTAGGTAATAAGGTTTAGAAATAAGCTAGAAGGTTAGCTTATTTGGAAATAAGCTAGAGATACGTAAAAGAACAATAAAGATGAGAAAAGAAAATAAGCTCAAGTTGTATCCAAAACCTTCATCTTCTTTAAGCTAAAATAAGTTGATTACAATAAGCTTTAAAAAGCTTTTAGATTAATACCTAAAATAAGCTACACAATAACTAAAATAATCTACTACTATTTTGAGAGTAAACTAAATTCCTACACCTACTACACTCTATTCCTACACGAATTGAAATGCAGCTACTAGATCTCTTTATATAGCCCAACACACAGGGGCATTTTTGTAATTCTCCACTCCCAGCCGCCTCCTATTAATGCCAATAAATAAATTTTTATTTATAGTTTGCTCGGAGGACGAACCTCAGACTGACAGTAGGTGACAGCCTTAGACTAACAGCAGGTGACAGTCTATCATTCTTCTGATCCACCAACCAAAATGCGCCACGTCAACTTCTAGATCCATCTATAACAGAGCCAGTGATTGGCTCAGACTCCTAACCTCGTACCTCGGGATCCGCACCTTGTACTAACGCCGTACCTGACTGTAGGATATTAGAAATCATTACACAATGGAAGATAGATGGATTAGCCAAATCTAGAAAGAGAAAGTGAGAGAAAAAAGCTTTTTAGTAAGAGAAAGTGAACTTGTATAATGAAATGACTGGCCACCTCTTCCATGGGATGGAAGAGGCTTATATAGTGTGTACAAAACCGGCCTAAGGGCCTTGGTAGTGTGCTTACTCGTTAGGTTTAATACCCGACCCATTACAGTATGTTATACATTAAACGATTAACTACGAGCTACAATAAACGGTAAAATATACGGGGTGACTGAGTCTTTTTCTAATATCTAACAGTCTCCCCCTAAGGGAGGCCACCCCAGAAAATACAAACTTAAGCTCAGTAATCTTCTGATTGATCTTGTGTTCAGCTCGTAGTCTTTGATTCTTCATGTGATATCTTGTACTTTAAAGTAGTGAGTGATCTTTGTCTTGTGGCTTGTGATTGAACTTGATATGTGATATTAAGGCTTCTTGGATCAAAAGCCCAAATCAACTCTTGATCATGCAACTTGTTGGTCTTTCGCCGTCTTGTGATCTCGTGTCTTGCGGACCGACATGCTCATACCTTTCTTGATCTTGAAAACTTGAATGATTTGTTCTTGAAGTTCTTTAATTTTAAAACTTGGCCACTTCAAGAGGGACGTATGTTATCAGAGTTGCGGAAGCTTAGGAACGTATGCTTGAGCTTTCATGCTTTCTTTGATTGTGTTGGTCAAGTATAAGCATGCGGTAATGAACTTGTCTCTGCCGAAACAGGATGACACAATCTCCATCTTTATATGAACTATAATAAAACAGTTAGCAATAGAGAGTAAAATTGGTTTGAAAATCAGTTGATGTGTTACTTAGTGAAAGTGTTTTTGTAACACATTGATAGTTTTAAGTTTTTATCAAAGTTCATTAACCATCAATTTATATACTAGAACAAGCTTGATTCTTGTAGAATCACACCATCGTTTCTTTCCAATTAACACAAGTTTGATCCATTTAGGATCTCACAAGTCACCTACCAAGACCTTGTTTGATGTTGGCACTAGCAGGATTTCCATCTTTACTGTGATACTTAGGTATCACTCGGATGTTCTGGCAATACCACAAGGATAATGCGTAGGGAAAAAAAAACTCTTATTATAACCCTTGTTTCACATAGTGTGAAAAAAAGTAATTAATGGAATAGTTTCTATGAGATTGAATTGATGATCTCTTGGCTCAGACTTAATTGTGGTTTTGGTTTTTTAGTGATCGCGAGCTGGAGCGGACTACACCATTTCATAACAACTAACTCAGGAGTGAGAAGCCAAAAGATAACGTGTTTTATTCTCTTGTGAGAAATGAAACAGAAATCTTTTGAGAGAAAAAAAATTTTATGTTTTTTTTTTTTGGGGGGAAGGGGTGGCTAGGGAGGGTTGTGCATTGTATCACTGGGTCCATGGCAGCTTTCTTCAATGTCAGCAATCATCATTGTGATTCTACATGTAGATGTATTGACCCATAGTTCCTGGCTATAAGTTGTATGGAGGGGCTCTTCTTTACACCCTTTATCCTTACATTTCTTTTCATTCCTTCAACCCCTTTTAGAGCTTACCGAGACTTCATGACTAGACTGGTTGGGTATGTTCAGTAATAGCTCATCTCAAGTCAGGCACTATTCCCTTATTCTCACTTTTACTCCTTTTTATGTCATACCTAAGGACTTTTACACTAACTAATGGATTGTCCCTGGGTAGATCCCTCCGGTTCTGGCTGGATCATGGGAACTAATACCTAACCTTACCAACCTTATAACTCTGATAAAATTAAATACATGGTCGGTCTTTTTGGTACAGTTCACCTTGCCATAAAACCAATTGAAAAAACTCAATCAGGTACTTGTGATATAAATATCAAAGCTTTAATACCTTGATTGTTTTTAAATTTTCAAAAAAGCTCACCCTCAACATTTGCATCGATTAAAAAAAAATTTTAGCACAAAGAGGACAGAGTAAACACATGAGTCCACAAAATCACAATTTTTATCAGTTTTCATATTTAAATCACAGTTTCTCCCCTTATAAAACATTTCGAACCCTTTGATATTTTGGATACCAATGGATTCAAATATGTTGGAAAACTAGGAGACAAACGTGTTGATTATTCACAAGCCGAATGGGGAACATATTAATGCTCCCCCTTAATTAATAAGGGTACGTGTGAGTGACAAGTATAATTTTTTTTTGAAAGATTCTGAGTTTTTACGAAAACCTGAAAACTTAAAACTTTGTCACTCAATACCTAAAGATACACTACATGATGATGAGAATGTACAAGATATATTATACACAATAAGATGATATTGAACTGAGTATCGGAATGATGAAATCATTCAGTTCTCTGGATGAGTCTGTAGTCAATATCTCTTACACGTCCACTCACAAACCTTTAGTGATTCTCCTTGAACTGTCTTCCAGCAAGAGGTCGAACCCATTTGAACTTGAACTTGTGTGGTTGGTGGTGTGGGTGTTGATGCTATCTTATCAGTAACCATTGAGATAATAGTGTCAATGAGTAGAGTTCTTTGGATAGCTGCATCCTCATGATGAATGGGAACATCCACCATTGATTGAATCTCGAGTTTAGCAGATGACAGAGTTAAACTGGTTTGTACATTTCCAGCTTGTTTCTCTGCAACTTCGCAATCACTTTGTATTCACAAGCTGTTTTCACTCATCATTGGAGAACATCATGAACCTTTATGATCAATTAAGAAGTAAGCTGCATGAATACCAGAATTGTCCTTTGGCTCATCGGGAACCTCTGGAATTTTACCAGATCCTTCACTTGAACCTTTGGAAAGTTGTTGAAATTTGTGGTCAAGCAAGCTCTTTTTCTTTTAGAAGCTTCCACAGCTCCCCCCCCCCCCCGAATCAGCAATCCTTTCTTAAGTAGATTCAAGGCTTTCTTGCAAGCCGCATTAAGAAGACTTGATGTGTATAAAGCCCAAATATCCGAAGTACAGCAATTAATTTTGAACCCTAACACAAAAGTCCAATTAAGTCCCGGTTTGTCCTATGAATTTCCCTTATTATTATATGGAAGATATAAATTGAAACACCAAAGTCAACTAAGTCCCGAATGTTACAATTATACCCTCTAAATAGCCGAAATGATAACACCTAAGGCAACTAAGTCCTGAATGTACACATTTCTTCTTGCAAGATACTGACTATCTAAAGGAAAACACAAACTATCAAACCTAGTGTACCTCTTTGTCAACTAATTCTACTCCTTCGAAATAAGCCTTAGTGGATTAACTGATTGGTGGGAAATATTATTCAAAACATATCTTCAACTTCAAGGCTTCTAAAACTGCATAATTATTCCCAAACAAACCTAAGCCTTTTAAAACTATGAGGTGTTGGTAATATTGATTGAATGTAGTTTTAAGCCAAAGCCACTAATCTTGAAATTATATTTAAGCCCCTAAAGTTATTAACTTATGACAACTAAAGCCCTTGGAGTTAAAATTAAATTAATCCCCTCAAATTGATTATCCGTAATAAAACTGTTTTCTATAATTCCGTGACAATGTTGAAGAAAATGTTTAAAACACCTTCTCCCCCTCGAGCAAAGACTTGTAATCTAATTTAAAGATCAATTGTATTTGATCGAGTGTCAAAATTTCCTTGAAAACTGTTTGTATGTCAAAACTGATTCTGATTTGACTAGAACACATTTCAATGGTTAACCCGAACATGAATTATAAAATCAATAATTTTTAAGAAAAAACCGTTTTCGGTGTTATAAACTTTATACAATGGAAACTTAGGTCTTCTAGTTGCAGAGTTAAAGGAGCAAGTTCCTAATTGCCATATGTTCCATTCTTAAATCCTAAAGGTCGAAACTCATACATCTAAAGCATAAATTAGTTAAAATTAATTAACTCCCTTTAAATCATGACCGTATTATTGTCAAACCTTTTAATGTTTACTCCTTAATATTCAGGAGATCGTTTTGAAAGAATTATTAAAACATTTCTCCCCCTCAAATAATGTCCCGTTTTCTATTTAAAGAGTTGTAGACATTGTTTGAGTGATAGAAAATTCTTTTAAAATCTTTTTCTGATGAGAGACTGAGATGACTGATTTAGTTTTGAAAGACCACCTTTTCACCATGGTTAACACAAAAATTTTTGAAGAATCATGAAGAAAAATTTTTTGGTTAAAAAAAGACTTTCTTTCTAATATTAATGAAATAATCACTGGAAACGTACTAACCCCTAGATGCATGGATATGAAGTAATCTATGTCCGGAAAAATTAAATACACCATTGTTAGGAACACCATATCCTTTTTGCGACATGTCTTTTCCTCAAATTGAAAAGCTGGTTGCAGTCGGAAATAACTGCAAACCATGAAGACATGTTTTGAAAACAGTTTTTGTAACTTCTAACTCGAACTTCATTTAAAGACCCGTGTCCTTTATTGAATGATATTTTCTAGGTCCGGTAAATTGTTATCGATTTACAGAAGACATGTCTTGAAAAATATTTTTTGGTATTTTCTAATTTTTTTTTTATTTGTATGGTTTTATAGGTTTTATATTTTTGTATTTTGTTTTTGTGTTTAAATATATACATATTTACATAGGATATAGGAGGACCATCCTTTACTCCTCTTCTCCTTCCTGAAGACGTTTAAGGGTTTTCGGAGACATACTCTTCATACCAAGTCGCGGGAGTAGAAATTCAAACCGCTCTCTTGGTAATGCTTTGGTGAATATGTCCGCGAGCTGATAATCCATCGTCACGAAGTACAATTCAACCATGCCTTTCTCAACTTGCTCTCTTATAAAATGGTGTCGTATGTAAATGTGCTTAGACCAGGAGTGTTGGACATTATTGCAGTAGAGACAAATGGCACTACGATTGTCACAATACAGGGGAATCTTATTAGATGCAAAGCCGTAGTCTGTAAGTTGTGATCTCATCCAAAGTATCTAAGCACAACATCCAGACATTGTAATGTATTCAGCCTCTGTAGTTGAGATCGCGGTGCTCGTCTGTTTCTTTGATGACCAGCTGACTAATTTATCTCCAAGGAACTGAGCACTTCCTGACGTACTTCTTCGTGTGTCTTGACAACCTGCATGGTCCGCATCTGCATAGGTCGTTCGTACCATAGCGGTGTCTTTCGGATACCAAAGACCCCAATTAATGGTTCCTCTGAGATACCAAAAGACCCGTTTAAGAGCTTCAAGGTGCTTTTTGGTAGGCGATGCCTGATACCTAGCACACATGCATACAACGAATACAAGGTCGGGTCTGCTGGCAGTGAGATACATTAGGGAGCCGACCATACTACGAAAGCGAGTCTGGTCAACTGGAATCCCTAAGGGGTCCTCGTCCAGTTTAAGTCGATCCACCATGGGTGTATCAACAGGGTCACACGAATCCATCCCAAATTTCTTTAATATTTCAAGAGCAAATTTTGATTGATTAATAAAAATGCCTTCGGGATTTTGAGAAACTTGTAATCCTAGAAAAAAAGACATTTGTCCCATCATTGACATTTGAAATTTAGAACTCATCTCATTGGAAAATATGTCACACGCTTTAGGGTCGGTCGAGGCAAATATAATATCATCTACATATATTTGAACAAGAAGAATATGTTTGCCTGTTTTTTGAGTGAATAATGTCGGATCAACTGCACCCTTAGAAAATTTGTTGTCCAGAAGGAATCGTGACAAGGTATCATACCACGCCCGAGAAGCTTGCTTTAAATCGTACAAAGCCTTCTTCAGACGATAAACATGTGTTGGATGGTCTGGATCAACAAAACCCTCTGGTTGACTAACATAGACTTCTTCCTTCAACTCGCCATTAAGGAATGCTGTCTTGACATCCATTTGATAGATGGTCATGTTTTTACTAGCGGCATTGGCGATGAAGATTTGAATAGCCTCGATACGTGCAACCGGTGCAAATGATTCCTCGAAATCAATACCCTCCTCTTGTCGATATCCCTTGGCCACCAACCTAGCCTTGTTCTTCAAAACATCACCGTACTCATCAAGCTTAACTTTGTAAATCCACTTGAGAGCTATAATCATGACACAGTCTGGTTGAGGTACTAATTCCCATACTTGAAGTCGATCAAATTCGTAAATCTCATCTTGCATAGCTTGAAACCAGCAATCTTTAGTTATTGCGGATTTAAAATTCTTTGGTTCGAATTTTGACAGTACAGAGTTATACAAGCACCACAAGGCATCGGTTGCCAGTTATTTTCTGGTGGATACCGGCCGAGAGGGGTTACCAATAATATTATTCAGTGGGTGATCTTTGCTCTATTTCCTGAGATGTTAAAGTGTTTAAGTGACATAAGGAGATTCTGCTAAACTAAGATCCCCAGATGATGATGCTTCAAAACTAGGTTCCGGAGCAAATACGTTTATGAAGGGATCATTGTCAACATGAGCAAAAGGATTGTTTTCCATGAGAGTAGATTCAGCTGCAACGCCTTGATGTAAACTTAAAGATTGTAATGCCGAAGATGACGATGAATGACTTGGAGAAGGTGTATTTTGATTAATGGTAGTAGATGAAGGTGTACCGGCTGAAGTGACTAAAACTGAAACTGCTAGAGCAGGAGAGACCGATCTTTCAACACGGGTAGGTTCCAGGTATTCATCGAACATTGGTTGGAATAAAATCTCCAATTCTTTATTTGTGGGGGGTACATAAGGTGCTGCAGGAACCGGATTTGGTACGAGCCCTGAACTTATTTGTCCAGGCGTCAGAAATGTAGGAGCGGGGCCTGTACTGAGTTGCACAAGAGCTATTTGCTCAGTCAACTCATCGAATTAAACATGAATAGTTTTCATAATTCATCGGATTCTTTTGTTGTAGATTATATACCCTTTCCTGCTAGGTGCATAACCAACGAATATTATAATATCAACTGTTGGTTGTAATTTTCCAAGATCTTCGTTGTCATTTGTAGGGTAACAAAGAGCACCAAAGACACAGAAAAAGGTAAGATCAGGCTTCTTATCATCATATGGAGTTTTGTTATGAAGAGTGTGAATGAGGGATTGGTTTTGGGTGTAACAAGCAGTAGCCACAGCTTCTGCCCATAGAAACATCGGAGCCTTAGAAAATATCAGCATTATCCTAGCGGCCTCTACAAGAGTACAGTTTCGTCTTTTGACAACGCCGTTCTGCTGTGGAGTCCTTGGAACTGTCTTTTGATAAAAAATGCTGACACGTTCATAATATGCATTTAAATCTTTATTGACAAATTCTATGCCATTATCGGTATGGATGTATCTAATAGTTTTGTTGAGACCGACTTGTATTTGCTTCAGAAATTTGATGACAACCTCTGGGGTTTCATCTTTCGATCTCAAAAACTTAACCTATGTAAACCGAGAATAATCATCAACGATGACTAAGATGTATTTCTTCCCATTAATTGTTTGCACTCGCATCGGTCCATATAAATCCATATGAAGGGTATTAAGAACTTCCAAGTTGGTGTTTTCATTTTTGGGTTTGTGGGTATGCTTTTTGCTCTTTCCTAGTTGACATGCAGAGCAAAGATGATCTTTCTCAAACTTTAATCTAGGTAAACTTCTGACTAAGTCCTTTCTTGCAAGGTCATTGATGGTACCGAAGTTCAAGTGGTTTAAACTCGCTAACAAGAAATTAAACTGACAGAGTTCCTGTTCATAACTCGCTAGAAAATTGTCGTCAATTAACCTGTAACTCGCTATAAGTAACTCGATGGAAGAGAGATGATAACTCGCTAGCAAGAAATTAAACTTACAGAGTTCCTGTTCATAACTCGCTAGAAAATTGTCTTCAATTAACCTGTAACTCGCTAGTCTTCAACTCGCTATTCATCAACTCGCTACCTCTTCCACATAGTATACTCTGGATATTACACTATCGCCAATCACATAATCTCCATAACCCATAATAGCACCAAAGTGGTCATTCCCGAATCTAACTGTCTCGATGAACTTTTTCACGAAATTCCTTAGCCGTGAGCGATCCCCCATCATATGTTTTTAGCAGCCTGAATCCAAATACTAAAGGACGATCTGTACGACCTGCATTTGAAAACAGACGAAGATGAGATTTTTGGAAAGTTGAACCCCCAATGTTTGGTTAGGTTCCTGTTAGGTTTAGGTCACAAGTAATGGCCTGATGCTCTGTTTGCTTATCGCGGATACTACGTTGGTATTAGTGAGCCTATTAAAGGGCAATGTTCTGCTAAAGTGAATATTCTGCCTGTGGGTCTCCATTGATGACCAACACTGGTAAGCACTTTGCCTGTGGGTTTCCATACTTGCCTAACTTGCATAGGTTTCCAAACTTGCTTAACTTTGCACACAACATTATGAATATTACCAATCGAGGGGGATGCCTTAACAGATTGAAAATAATCAACCACACACACATCATGATTTGTATAAATAAACATTTGCTACATGTTTTCGCAAATAGTAAATCAAACTTTCAAATTAATTACAGTACGCTTAGAGCTACTACTATAATCAACATGATTCGTGGTTCTTAATTTAGACCTATTTGTCCTAGGGTATTCTTCTACTTTCTTATTATTGACCCTTTTAGCTGGTGAGATCCTATTTTTCTTGGTATTGTTCCTAGGCTGTGATCCTCTAGCATTGGTGCAACAGTTTACTCCTGTAGAAGGAGGCACAGGGGGACATTAGCTTTTGAGTGTTTTTGTTCATCTACATGGTTTGTGTGTTACTATTGACGTGTCACATTGTTTCCTTTCAAAAGTACTTGCTTTTTTCCTAATTAAAGTGGTAGTAGCCAGCTTTTTAAATTGTGTAGTGTTAAAGTCATTTCGTACAAGTGCCAATTCGCATATCAATATGAGTTCCTGAGAGTGTTTGGTGTAAAGGTAAGCAGATGCAAGTGATCTATCGAATGGTCTTTCAACCTTAGCTTCCTCTACTATCTTATGAAGGGTTTCTACACTTTCCTTAAGATGTTTAAGATAATGTTCCTATTGTGAGGGGGAATTGGTTAAACATCTATAGCATACCTACCGGGTGCAAGAACTCTTGATTTTATAAACTCCATAGTGTTGCATTTTAGATTTTCATGTATTTAGGCTTTCAGATTCTTATTTTCGGTTAGCAAGGCCGTTGTCTGTTCTATATGCTTAGCACGCGTGATCTTAATAGAATCATACAATTCCTTGTAATGTTGTTTAACTTTTTCATTCTCTGCCCTAAAAAGCTCATTTTGTTCTTGAAGAACAGAGACTTTTTCAGTTAATTGAGTGATCTGAAAATCTAAGGTCCTAAAATCAAGAGTACGGTCTGCTTCACTACGGGTCTCTTTCAATTGAGAGATTTGCGTTCTCAATTTTTTGATGGCGTTGTCCTTTCCTTGAATGGAAGCTTTTTTTCATTTTTCGATTACAAAGACTGAGTCAAAATCAGGAGTATCTCGAGCGGGTGGAGATGGGTTGTTTCCAAAACTTTCTTTAAGGTTTTGATACTTTAATTGTAAATTTAAGTGATTAACCTCAAGATTGGAAAAACGTTTTACTAATTCAGTATGATCATCTTTTTTAACCTTATCCCGTAATTTAGAAAGCTCTGCTTCAAGTTCCAGACAACTTGTTTGAACAATGGTGTAGAGGCTTTATGTATTTTAGTAAATCTATTTTCTTTCTGTTTAAAATCCTTTTTCAAAGACGTAACTTCTTCTACCATTGACTTGTTATGGTTGATGGTAGAAGCAAGTTGCATTTTTACAGAATAAAGTTCCTTTTTCAAATTTTCTTCCTTAATATTACGGTCAGTGATAACTATTCTTAATTGTTCATCAATCTTTTGTTCTCTTTCCGTTAATTCAAACCTGGCCCGTCTTTCATACAGTTCAACTTGTTCCTTATATGTTGCAAGTTCAACAGTTAATGAATTATCAACTACTGTGTTTTGTGTTGTGTCAGAGACAGATTGGGCATGCAGTTCATGCATATCATTAAATATCATCATGTATGCATCATTTAGAACAAAAGATACATTACTTTGTATAACTGGCACTGCGTTGTCCTTTACATACTGATCATACAAAATCATATTACTATCACTCGTATAATTAGCATGTGAAACAACAACGTAGCTTGGTTATACATCGTCATGCATCTCGTGTATTTCATGATGTTCACAAACAGCATCCTCATAATGATCATTATCGTGTACCTCGGATAGAACGTCTGAATCATAAGACGGACCGGCTTCATCATAAACAGGATATGCGGATGATAGATTTGCCATGAACATGGTTTGTGCAGTAGGAGCCTCGTCAACATTAGAATCAAACGCATCATAGTCGTCAGCTTGAAACACATTATCCATATTGAGTGCTAAGTCCTGAACTGGTTGCTCATCCACATCTTCATCAACAGTGTTGTCTTGTCCATCTGCAAGAAATAGTATTTGTTCTTCATCCAATGCCACCCCATTCTCCTGAGCTTGCATCAGTAACATCTTGTCTTTGAAGTATTCGGAGTTTTGTGGTCGCTTGGGCTGAGTGCAGTCCCTTGCTATGTATCCTATACCGTTGCAGTTGTAGCACTTAACCTGCCTTGCTTGACCTGGATTAGCATTCCCGACTATGTTCTGAGCTCCCCCATAACCAACTACACCTGCACCCCGTGCATTGTTACCCTGTCCTCTATTATGTTGACCCTGAACATTCTGAACCATAACCCTGTCTTCTTGAACTGTGGCTTGGTTCCTAGGATTTGATGAAGTTCTGAGTTGATTGTTTGTTTGAGGAAGGTATGTTTTGTACGATTGGGTGAGTAGGCCAAGTGTGTTGGTTAAGTTCTCAATTAAGTTGTCCGTTGGAGTCCCTCAAACCTCTGTTGAGTTTCACTGCTGTTACAAATCTACCCCATTCTGGCAACATGTTATTAACAAACTTAGAATTCAACTGCATTCTGGACATGGTCATCTTGATGTTGCGCATGTCGTTGATGAGTTTGGCAAACCGGACATAGTAATTGTTAATACAAATAATGTCCAAAAACGTTATTTATATTTTTCGACCTCTCAATGTTTTAATAATAACAAAATGTAAAAACGTTTACGATAAAATTAAACGTTTATAAATTAATAATCATAAAATTCTATTTCTATGATTAATCACTTAAGGTATGGATAAACAAATCATTAAACATGATTAGCGATCAAGAAAATAACTATTTTCTTAAATCTTATACTTCCACAAAAATGTTTTTATAAAAATATAAAAACAAATTATTTATTAATTAAAAAAAATGTTTTATTAAAAACATAAAATTTGAATTTTAAATTTTCCCCTCAAAATGGAAGGTTCCATAACAGATACAACATTCACCACAAAAGGACAAAAATAGGAGCGGAGTCTAGTGGTGGCCCCCTTATAGGGGCGGCGACCCCCTTATATATAAGACTTTCTCTTGCCAAAAATTCTATCAGATCTAGTTTTCTCTCTTCTTCCTTTCTTTCTAAAACACATATCTTGATCACTAACATATCTTGATTTTGTTTCAAGTGATTAATTCTTTCTTCCTCCATTCTTCACCTTCTAATCAAGTGCAAGAGAAGAACATTCGTATTCTTCTACATACGAATTGTTATCAAGTGATCTTTCTTTCTTCTCTTCTTCAAGATCACAAACATCCATTAGATTTATTTTGTGTTGTTGTATTAATTGGATCAAGTGTAGATCCAAGTGTGTAGATTGTATATTGGTGTGATTTGGATTGTGTGTCAATCCAAGAGTGTAGATCTTGTGAGTGTTTGAAGACTTAGTGAAGTCTTAGATTGGTTCTAGCTAAGATTAGGACTCGACATCTAGCTTAGTGTCGGAAAAGAAAGTAAGCGACGTGTAAACGGTTTTCTCCGCCTAAAGGGAGCTTGTTGACATAGTGAAATCTCGAGTGGAGTGCTCGGGGAGTGGAGTAGGAACGAAGAGGTGTTTCGTTGCCGAACCACTATAAATCTCGGTGTCTTGGTTTGATCGTTTCTTTCTTTATCTCTTTACTTATTACTTGCATTATTAGATAGTTTTGTTGTGATTCATATTGTTGGTTGATTGACATACATCTCGAATCAAACTATTTCATAAGCAAATTTTTAAAACGCAAATTAACCGGTAAAACTATTCAACCCCCCCCTTCTAGTTTCTACAGTAATCATAAACAGTATCTCCTTTGTACTGACGAAAGTGTTCGAAGTCATCATACAGTTATGATTCACGGTCTTCTTTTGTTAATTCCGAACCTTCCATGAGCATCTTCACATTGTCCCATATGTCTTTTGCATCAGTGTAATGATTGATAAGAGAGTAGATATCTTTTGGCAACCCTTGAAGTAAGATGTTTGTTGCCTAAATGTCAGCATTGTACCTTTCCTTATCTTCAGGTGACAGGTCAGAATAGACTCGAGGTCGTTCTGGACATGTAAGGCACCTTCATTCCCTTCTGCAAGAGTTTCTCGAAATGTTCCCATTTGAAAAGGTCCTTCATCAATTGACTTCAAGATGTTTACCCCATTCTCTTTACCCCGACAATACAGTCGAATTCGTTGTTACCATGATGCAAAGTCCGTCCTATCAAGCATAGGTGGTCGGGTATCAGAACCGGCACGTTGGATGTCTTCCGAAAGATTAGTCATCTTAATTGATTATGAAATGATTAAGTTGATCGAACAATGATTAGTGATTGTATGTTAAAAGTGGTAATTGATTGTTTGAAATGGTGAATTATTGTACAGGTTTGTTAGGTAAATCCATAACTCGCTGCAATGTAACTCGTTGGAAGAGACTTGATAACTCGCTGGCAAGAAACAAATTGGACAGAGTTCCTGTTCATAAGTCGCTAGAAAAAGTCTTCAAATAACCTGTAACTCGCTGAAAGAGAGTGGATAACTCGCTGGCATGAAACAAATTGGACAGAGTTCCTGTTCACAAGTCGCTAGAAAAACAGTCTTCAATTAACCTGTAACTCACTAAACGTAACTCGCTGGAAGAGAGTTGACAACTCGCTAGTAAGAAATTAAACTGACATAGTTCCTGTTCATAACTCGCTAGTATAAAGATCTTCAAAAACATGTACTCGCTAGTCTTCAACTCGCTAGTATCCAACTCGCTAGTCCTCAACTCGCTACCTGCACAAAACGACAACTCGCTGACACGGTACTTTCTGACACACAGTGTACTCTGCTGACAACTCGCCAGTACAGTATCGTAACTCGCTGCGACGATCTTCAAACAGTAACTTAACTCGCTAGATAGAAAAATTTAATTTTTCACCAAAAATCACCCTTTTGAACGTTTTTGTCTGGTTTCTTTTACACAACTTGGTACTATAAGGCTATAGCAACTATAAAATCATTAACTTTAACACCAAAAACGTCAAGATCAAAGAAAACTAAGAACAAGACTATAGACCTTCAAAAACTAAACTTTTGATCAAAACTAACCAAGAAAACGCACACACAATCTAGCTAATCATCCCACGTGCTCTGATACCAATTGTAAGATATTGGAAATCATAACACAATCGAATGACTAGTGGATTAGCCAAGTTCTAAAGAGAGAAAGTGAGAGAGAACTTTCTAGTGAGAGAAAATGAACTTGTATTATGTAAATGACTAACCCACCTCTTCCATGGCATGGAAGAGACTTATATAGTGACAATCAAAACCGGCCATAAGGCCTTAGTAGTGGGCTTACATGTTGGGTTTAATACCCGGCCCATTACCGAATGTTATACATTAACTACTTAACTACGAGCAACAATAAACGGTAAAATACAAGGGGTGACCGAGTCTTTTTCTAATATCTAACAAAAGCTGTTACCATTTGCCTTACAACTTGTTTTCTACATACCACCATCTTGCGTTGCAAACTCGAGTTGTTGCTATTCGACGTTTGCGTGTGTGAACTATATCAATCCTAGAGTGCCTTGGCTCGTAGACTCTAGCAACTTTACGGGGTGTCGAACGTACTTAAAAGGACACGGAATTAGCTTCCCGTGCAGTTCCATTTAGTTGTAGTTACGGTACTATTATTGTTGTTATCGAGGTGCATTATGGAGATGCTCAACTAGTTGATGCTCATGATCATAACATGTTCAATGCCATTACTTATTGAATATTACTACATGTGCTTGTTTGTAAGTTTCCACTTTATATCTTTTATCTTTATATATATTCATGATTAGTTTGCATGAAAGTATGAAGAACTTGGTTTATACATTTTACAACATAATCTAATGAAAAATCCACCGCATAATCATAAGTAAAGAAATTATCGGCTCAACAAGATGAGAAAGATGGGGATCAGTCTGAACATTCCCAAGAATTAAGCGTTCTTTTATTTCAATTTTGCTCAAGATCAAGAAGCGATGTTGGCCTCTGAACATGTTCGTGAAATCATCAGGTATGTTTTTAGACCTGATTTATGTGTATTAAATTCATATTTATTTAAAGAAAATTGGGGGGTTTGATTTTTATGTTTTGATGTATATTACACATTCTGCTAAGCATGTTTTACATATTCGTTATGACAGTTCCACTTGCATCTTGGGGCGTCCGTGTCAGGAAAGTCAAAAGGCGCAACATATTAATCTGCTGGTAAATCCAAAGGTGAGGCATATAAGTGCTTGGTAATGGATATACGTTTTGATTTTTATTTGTTAAGTAGATAAAGGTGTTAATTATGATGTTTAGTATTTATGCAAACCGAAAGTGGTTTGTTTTATGCCTTTATTTTTATGCCTTAGTGAAAAGGATGCTTCCTTTTTGTTTTTTGTTAGGTACTAAGTTGTTACTTCTTTTCACAAGACCAAGAGTGAGCACGGGTTCAAGTCAAACCACTCAACTTAGCTGTTAGGTCGGGTTTGGATACGAACCTTTAAGAGAGTACTTGCGTCAAAACTGATTAAGGGTCATACACGTGCATATTTTTAGACAAGCATCCCAAACACTCAAATCACAACCTAAGATAAAATACGCAAATCCAAACCGAACACTATCATAGGTGGCCAGTCATGTTAGGCTTTATTATCTGATTAACATATATTAATGTATCATATGCCACGACATCTTTGAGCTTCATAATATTTAGTTTTTCAAAAAAAAAAATTGTGTTAAGTGTTAACGTTCTTTGAGTAAATTGTGAGGTTAATGTGTATCATGTTGACCATTTCATTTGGCCCCATAATACCCAAAAATGCCTGTTTTGACCCATAGTAAAACATACCCATTTCGTCACTTTTCTTGTGATCAAACGGAATTTAGGCAACTAGAATGAAAAAAGGTATCAACATTAAACATACATAAAAAACAATTTAACTTTTTACAAAACATGCTGGCCTAGAACATTTTCTTTAATAATTTTTTACAGTAAACATTTTTTTACAAAACTTCCCTAATTTGTAATCAGTAAGTCGTAATGTATTTTTTTATTATGAAATTGGTTGGGAAAAAAACAGCAACCGCGTTGTTCTATGTTATATGATTGTTAGTTTTTCCTTTACAGATGTATATTGTGATGATCATAAATTTGGTGTGTCTATTTGTGGAAACCTTCATTACGGATGTCATTTCACCAGTAACATCAAAAGTTGTTGCAGCTTTTGCCGAGCGGATGGAGTTTGATAAATTCTTATTTACTTCAATCAGGTAGGTGTAACTGTCCAAACCATGTTTCTAACAAGATCCATCATTCATTTTAGGGGGTGTTTGGAATATGCTAATTAAAATTGGTGCCTTTTGTGTTATGATTAAATCGATTAGTATGTTTGAAGTTGCTTGCGATTTCTTAATGTGCGTTTTGAAAATGATTACATGATAGAGGAGTATTGAGATCATTAATTTAATCAAGACATAAAAGAGGATTAGTAGGTCTGTGCGCTTTGACGTGTTTAGAAAATTGGTTTATTTTTTAAAAGGAGAATTGGTCAATACTCAAATCTTTAACTTTAAGAGGAGTTGGGATGCTGACCAACCCAACCCGATTTTGCCTATTTTGATAATATCAAGTTTACTTTCAAAAAGATAAAATAATGACCAGCCCAACCCGATTGTCCTTAAACTATACTAGATAAGCTGATTTCTTTAATAAAAATTTTGTTTTCACATAATGTGCACTTCTTCAGGGCTGAAACTGAACATGAGAAGAAGGGGCATGGAGAGAACTATGAGCATGGTCAAGTGACTAGAAAAGGATTTACTCATTATGGCTCGGGAAATTGAAAAGTTGCCCGCTGAGATGGCTGATTCCAATCATCACGGACGACTCCAATCAATAGTGAATCCAAATACAGGTAATGCAATTAGATGCATTTAAGATGAAATAAAATGAATTGGCCTTGCCTATCCTGCATATTTGATGTCCTGTAAATAAACTATATGCAAGACTAAAGCGGATATATAGTTATTAGGCATCTAAGTATCCAATCGCTTGATGTCATGCATACTTGATTTCATGGAAAAAAGTGAATCATACTTGATATGCCTGTAAGCGTATATCATGCATACTTTAATAGGATTAGATGTTAAGATAGTGGGGCCTTTTTAAGACATCTTGTGACTTACGACATTAGTAATTTCATAACACCATGCTTACACATACTAATAATAACAATGAAAAATTGGAAAGTTTTGAAAGTTAGATGCGCATATCTTCCATTTTTACCAATCACGACAACCATGAGGTGTTTGCATTGTTATGATTCGGCTGCACCAATCACAATAGTGTCGGCAGTACATCTCTTTTTATATGAATGTGGTAAAGGATTAGCTGTTTTAAGTCTATGGTATCAGCCTGTTGTGTAACAGGTTCTAATCAAAAGGGTTATTTGTAGAATGATCTATGTTGGGTAGACCCAAAGCATTTCTTCTTTATCCTTAGTTTTGATGGCCCTGTGTTATGTGGAAGATGGTGACAACTAAATATATTAGGATTTAGATGTTTGTAGAAATGTAAATAAATTATTTTTGAATCAAATGGACAGAAGCAATAGCTGGACGCGTGGTCCAAGACACCTCCATAACCTCAAGAGTTTCTATATACCGTAAGCCATAAGGCAATTCAACAAGCCGTTTACAGTGCTTCCTCATAGTGATACACGTATATCTGCTAAGTGATACTTGGTCTTCTCCGAACCTCCATTTTCATACAACAAATCCACCGAACTCTTGAATCATTGCACTAACTGATATAACATATAGGTAATGTGATTTCTTGCTGTTTAGTTTTCATACCTGATTTTTGTTAACTTATATAGGACATTAGATAAAACAATATCAAACTTAGAAATGAAATCAGTTGTAGATTGGTCGATGCTGGAATCTATTGTGAATGGATCTCCGATATCCGAAGAAGACACGAGGAGTTCAGTTGAAAGGAAAAAGTGTTTAATGGTTGTTGGTGTCAATACTGCTTTTAGTTGTCGAGAGAGAAGAGGTTCAGTGTGGGCTACTTGGATGCATCAAGGTTCATAAGAGTCCATTAAATAGTTTCTTAAGTTTCTTTTCTTCTTTTGTGCAATCTCTGTTTGTTTTACTGTGAAATGTATAGGTGAAAACCAAAAAAAATTAGACGAGGAGAAAGGCATTATAATCCGTTTTGTCATTATTCGGAGGTGCGTTTTGATCCACTAGACATCACTTTCGTTACAAATAAGCCATCATTTTCTTCCAAGGTGCGTTATGCGCTTCTTTACTCTTTGCTGTCCTAAGAAATCAGATTATGAGTGTTGCTCTGTAAGGTTGTTATAGGAGCAAAACATTCTTTAATGATATCAAGCCATAACACTCGAACATTATACATAGATTAGGAAGATGAAATAAGTTAGCAATACACTTATACATAAATGAAACTACTTATAACGAAGAAACAGGGTTTGCAATCAGACTTTCCAATAAGGTACACATGCTTCAGGAAAGTGTGTCGAGTGTTCTTTGAAATCTTGAAATTTTAGTGACTTTACCTAACATATAAACTGACTAGAAGGGTAAGTAACATTTTGAGGATAACATAAATACCATTAAGATCTCTGAACCTTTTAGCTTTGGCAAAATCTACATAAGGTTGCAGATTTGTTCATTTTAGAATGTACCTATGAACTTCAATGGAAATGTTGGTTAAGCAAATTTTGTGCGTTTTAGAAATGGGAAGGTAGCAATCAATAAGCACATGGAAACGTGGTCAGGGTATGAAATAAGCTAATAGAAAGTGTAAACAGAGAGGCTTATCAGATTTTTTATTCTTTATTTGCTAAAGTCTATTGATGACATATATAGTGTGGGATCTATATAAACCTTACTTCTTTGCTTAAGTGGCTAATACATTATTTAGGTGCTATGCAAAAGAAACTTTAACATGCTTTTTTGTTCATTGCTACTTTCAATTTGCCCTTGGTGATGTTAGATGAGCATATATATGAGGTTTGTAGCTATAAGCATTCACAAATACCGACCGTGTGGCATTATAAGAACGTTGCTGTAAACAGTTACCATGCCTTGCTGCAACAATTGAATAGAATGATATATTGATCAAGCGTAGTAGAATTCA
>BQNB010098994.1:0-19089 GCA_026074375.1 Tanacetum coccineum
AAAAGCCCCATGTGTATTAGTATGTAATCCTTCTAGCCTCTTGCTAGTTTTCTAATAAAAGTTTTGCCGTTCAAAAAAATGAAGGATCAGTTCATGAGGCCATTGCTCATTGCAAAAGATCATTTGGTAATGTTTTTTGAGTTATATCTATTTTGAGATATTTGATAAATGTCAGTGTTATTATCATCTTAAATATATATCTGGGACTATTTACAAATTACAATCAAAATTCTAATGTTTCATTTTTTTTTATATGCAGAAAAGTGAAGAAAATGAAGAATGGATCGGATACACTTATATAAAAAGAAAGATCGATTTGAATAGGCAAAGCATCGTTATTTAAAAGACTGTAAGATTAGACTTTAAATTAGAACATCGATCAATAAGATGTTAAGTTAATTAGTGGGAATACACGATGATACAGGTGAAGTTTTTATGCATGTACAACTTATTATTGTGTTCGCCAATATACATTTCGTAATGGTTTTGGTTTCATGTTTTGTATTATGCCTACATTAAGAATTAGTTATTGTAGATGCGTATAGGATTATACGTAATGCGTATAGAATTAGTTCTTGGTTTCATGTTTTGTATTATGCCTACATATACGTAATGGTTTTCGGCAATATACATATACGTAATGGTTTTGCTTAACTTTATCATTCACAAATATTAAAGCTAGCTACAACAATTTCTTTTGCAAGGATTATAACGGCATGCACTAGCAAGGTGGTGATTGATTGTTAGAAAAAGTATCTATGATATAATATTCTCTTAGTTTTGTAATATTGTATTAAGATCAACATATATTTATTTATATTTTACTGAGATATTCTTGAGGGTTTGTGATACGTATTGCATTAGCACTCAAGTAATAAGTACATGAATTAATGGCACATAGTTGATGAACCATAAAGTTACATACTCAAGTTATAACTCAATAGAAAAAAGGGCTAATTCCATTTGTACTCCAAAAACAAAAAAGTGAAATGCAATCATATCTCAAAAAATATGTTTTCATAAAATTATCCCGGGTGTTCAGATAAAAGTACGACAAGTTGCCTTAAAAAATGCGTTTTTTAATATTAAAGTACACATTTTTTTGAGCAACCTAGTGTACTTTTATGGGCAATACTTCTGGGCAAAATGGAATAATTTTATGAAATAATGTTTTTGAGGATAAAATTGCATTTCATAAATGATTTTGATGTAGAAATGGAATTTTCCCTGGAAAAAATATATACAGTACATGGATGAATGAGTTTGAGACTTTGAGACATGTGAAAAGACATGTAACGTATTGTTAGTACATGTTATATTTGATTTTTTTACTTTTTTTTTATCTCAAAGTTATAATTGCATGTTGCAATTATATAACGAGTTGGAATTTAACTCGCGCGTTGTCGCGGGAGTTAAGTTTTTTGCATTATTGTTGTGCAAGTTTCGGTTTGGTAAATATCAATATTAGTCTCATTTTATTCGTGGTTCAGAAGCATTTCTGTGGGTATATTTTTTATTTAAAAAATTTATGTAAAAAAGTTGCGAATAAAAGAAACTTGAGGGGCCTTTTTTATTTTATTTTTTAAAAATTTATATAAAAAAGTCGTAAACAGTTAAAAGTTGAGGGTCCGTTTTATAAAATAAAAAAAATTAGTTTGGGCCAAATTTTAGGCTAGTTTTATTTTTTTTAAATTTATGTAAAAAAGTCGCAAACAGTTAAAAGTTGAGGGTCCGTTTTGTAATTTTTTTTTTTTAGTTTGGGCTAAATTTTGAGCCGGTATTGTAGCACTGTAGCAAGCACTGTAGCTGCTACAGTGCCACCGACCATTTGAGAATTGTATTATAGAGTAATTACACAAAAGTTTAAAACGGTGGCGTTTTGCCACCGGGCCTTTCCATGGGCTAATGGTTTTTGGGCTGCCTTTTCATGGGCTAATGGTTTTTGGGCTTAAAAAAATTTATAAAATCTACACTCAACTTTTAGTTATTTACGACATATAATAAATTTTATTTATCAAATATATAACACATATTTAACGATTTATTCCGATAAAAAATACCCGCGGAAAGATTGTTGAATTGCGAGCAAAACGAGCCAAATATTGCAATGCTTCTGATATACGAACGATTTTATAAAAAATGTTGAAGTTTAATATAAATAGAATTTTTTATTTACAAAACGTACCCTCCAAATAAGTAAAAAAAAAACTATATTCGCCCCAACTACAAATACTCATTCAAATTTCGTGATTGTTAAAAAAATGCTCAGTTAAATAAAATACATGTGTTGCATACAAGTCAGCCATGCCGCAATGCGCGGATATATTCCCACTTTATATTCATTCGAAATCAATTCGCAAAAAATTATGCCGGACTGACTATCTTGCTTGTTGAAACTATTTGCAATCATGAAAAAAGAACTTCTTTTATAATAAATATATTTTTATAAATGTGTACATTTTGAATTGATTATATTGTATGGAGTTGTTTATTTTTTTAAACATTTGGGTCACTATAAGGCTTTGCGTTTATTTGGGACGTTTTCAATTTTTGTAACCTGTATTCTTAAAAATACAAAATCTATTACAAGTGAAATACATCTACCGAGTCAAGTGCCCCCACCCACTCAAACTTCGACACTACTAACCAATTAACGAGTAGTTATTTATATAGATTTTAGTTGCTATTGTGATGAATTTTGATAGTTAACTTCAATTGATAATGGTGAGCTCACAAGTTTATTTAGTTGTTACGTCAAAATGATATATTAATTAAAAATCCTTTATTGTTGCTATTTTCACATTTGTATTTTCTAATGCTAACCAACTAATATTCATTTTGTTGGTGTCGAGAAGCAACTCACTCAATTTTTACCCATAAATCTTGCATAGCAGTAACGCAAATCTTATTGACATTAGATGCAAAAAAGCGTTGTGAGCATCTATTCCAAAAAGACTTTTCATGTCATTTGCTAAGTAGAAAGTCTAAAAATAAAAATCACATGCACCTCGTTAAACTTGCAATATTTGGAACTACTAATAAGTATGTAAAAGCTCTGCTACTAGTCGAGATCAAACGAACTAAACGTCATTTACTATCAATTTTGGTTTAGCATGTCGTCTTGGATAAAATATCAAAAAAGAGCCTAAGTTATGTGTAGTATAAACTGTTTGTTTTTCGTTTGAAAAAGTTTCATTCTTATTAGCTTTGAAACAACATGTTTTGCGTTACGATGATGAAAGTCACTCATGGATTTTATACATTTTTCTTGAAACAATTCTATTCACAAGAAGTTACTTAAAATCAATTTCATTTATTCATTCGAGTACTCAGTATCTCAAAACTTAAGATAATGAACTAAAATACACATAACCTTTGCAAAACCGAGTATTCTGTCGTGTTAAACAAAGCCCGTGTATTAAGACGTTCACACCAACAAAATAGTGTATGGTAGATTAAAATGTAGTAATGGTAACAAAACAAAGTCACATAACAGTTGAGGGTTAAAAGAGTATACACGTGGTTGAAAAATTATATAGCTATTAGTATTGCCTATCAAAAAACAAGTCTGGTGCATCGCATGGGTCTGAATGTAACTTTGAAACAAACCGCATTGAGCAAAACCCGAACGTCAACATTACGCCCTAAACACTTACGCACACCCTATGAGCAGTGCACAGATATGAAGTTATATGATGATTCACATAAGTAAAAGTTTAATTTTTCTCAAAAAACAATCCCGATGCAACACACGGGTATGAACACCTCATACTATTTAGGCTTAAAATGTATTATTCTTAGATACATGTTTAATACATAAATAAATAATCAGATAAATAAATTGACAACATTATTAGCCTAACAATCATTTTTTTCATGTTATACTTTTTTACATGACAAGAAAAAGAATTTTATTATTCTATCCATTTCATTTCATTTCATTTAATTAAATTTGGATAACACAAAAGCAAAAAAGTTGGGCAGGAATAAATCAAATTCAGCCACCCCTCAACTGAAACCCCTTCCTTCACCACCAATCCCCCAAAATGAAACCAATTTTATAAAATCTAAAACACATCACAAATCCAATTCAGCCAAAAGGGTATCCAAATATACAAATTTTTCTTGAACCATAAAAACAGCCTCTAGTGGTGGAATAAGTGCAGCAGCAGCAGAAAAGAAGAAGATGACCGTCTGCAGCAATAATAATAAAAAAAGAAAGAAATGATCATTATCATCAATTAGGTTAAAAATTTTCCATGAGATTCTACTGGCAGGAGGCAATGATGGGAGGGATGGTGCATACAGTAGTAGCACCAATTGAAAGAACTAAATTATTATTACAAACTCAAGAAAGTAATATTGCTATTCTTGCTGGTAAACATAAGAGATTTAATGGTATGATTGATTGTATTTTCACTACTGTTAAAGAAGAAGGTTTGTTGTCTCTTTGGAGAGGTAATGGGAGTAGTGTTCTCAGATATTATCCCTCTGTCGCGCTTAATTTTTCGCTCAAGGTATAATCTTTTTTTCTTTTTTCTTTTTTGTATCTACATTGTTTTATTGGATATGGGTTTGTGTTCTTTTAGCTTAGGAGGTGTTTGGCTAAGCTTATGGCTTATATATTGTAAGCTCATAAGCCCATGTTGAGTGTTTGGATTAGCTTATATTTTATAAGTTGATAACTTCAAATGTTTGGTTTAGTTTAAAGTGGTAAATGACTATAAGAGACGTGGCTTGAAATATTATTATATTAATGTTAGATTAAGTATAATTGAGGGTAAATTTGTAATTTATAATGCAACATGTTATATAAGCCCAACCCCACTTAAAAAAGCACACTTTTGTGGCTTAGCAAAACCCCCTTATATAAGCTCATAAGCCCACTCATATAAGCTTAGCCAAACACTTAGTTTGGGCTTATTTGACACATATAAGCTAATAAGCTCATAAGCCCATCATATAAGCTTAGCCAAACACCCCCTTAAAGTTTTGTTTTTTTGTGTCTGTGTTGCTTTCTTGGATATGGGTTTGTGCAGAAAAAGTGATATTTTTTAAGCTATTTGGGTTAACCGCGTATTTGGGATTGCTTGGTAAGGGGGTGACTCAATTAGTTTGTATAGAAAGTTTAAGCATTTTTAGGGAAAAAAATAGTTCCACATAGCAAGATATAGTGTTTGGGTACAATGATGTAGTGTTTGGTTAGTGGGGGAGAAGAACTGAGAGGAAGCACGGGGTTTAGTTGAAATTAAGCAAATGATCACTTAATAAGCTAAAAAAATAGTATGGGCAGCTTAAAACAGCTTTCATAAGCTTAAGGTGTTTAGTTCCATTCGAATACGCATAACAGCTTAGTATGTTTTGGTGAGGCAGTAAGTTGATAAGTGGCATAAGTTTACTTAAACATCTACTAACATGCAAATTTCATTCTGATACAACTGATCAGCGTTATAGCTTTCAGGGTGTTTAGACTATAGAATTCATTATAAGATAAGTTATCTAATTCTTATCTCTACTAGTGAATTAATATGTTTGGATTGCTTACTGAAATTATCTAGCTGCTTGTTGCTTTTCTGCTTTGATGCAACAAATAATAGTTTTTAGGGAGTTTAAGTGTCTTATCTAGATAAGTTAAATGCACCAATTTAACATATGATACCAATTAGAAGTGGAAAGACAGCATTGATCCCAAACGATACTATTATTGCTTAACATTGGATACATAAGAGCGGAGACCATTTCTTGTAGAATGTAATTCTTAGGACTTCTTGGTTGAACGTAATACTGTGTATGAAAGCCAGAGTTGGTGTTTGGCGCACAAAAGAGAGTTGATATTCTTTGTATTATGTGGTGTGGATCTATGAAAACTGATTCAAATAGCGTGCTTCTGAAATTGCTATAGATGCTCATCTGTGGTCACAAACTATTTATGAGATATTAGTTAGCATTTTGAGTTTTGAAAGAATAAACCTAATGAATGTAAGATAGTAGATGTAGGGGATTCTAGTTTGCATGCTTTCACGTGGAAGTGTCAAGTGTGCATTACTAGGGGTGGAAACGAGCCGAGCCGAGCTCGAGCCTCACAAGGCTCGAGCTCGGCTCGTTTATATTTAAGAAAGCTCGAGCTCGAGCTCGGCTCGGTACGAGCCTTGTTATTTGAGCTCGAGCTCGGCTCGTGGTATACTATATAAAGCTCGAGCTCGAGCTCGCTCGGGCTCGTCTCGTTTTTATGGCTTACATAAGATAAAGCTCGGCTCGAGCTCGTTTATCCATTTTGAGCTCGTTAACGAGCTCGCAAGTCATTTTAGATATGTGCAAAGGAAAAAGACACTTATTCGTTTAAACAATATGTAATGAAAATAATGGATAACCCAAAATCAAAACTATAAGAAACATAGGTGCACAACAAACTTTAAATCCGAGTAACAAACCATACAAAATATAGCCTTCATTGGTGATTAACAAAATGATATTATGTATCATATGATACAAAATATCCATCACAAGTTCATCAAAAGAAACAAAATATGATCATGATCTCGTAAGACATGATAAGTGTTAAATTATATACATAAAATACCCAGGATTTCGCCAATAAAAGCCAAAAAATATGCCAAAAGATGGAAATATGTGTGCTTTTGTGTCTCTGCAGCCATACCCTGTAAAATGAACTTAATAGAACGATTAGTAAGGTACACATGGTTTAGTCGTAATTCATAACATCCATTAATAAACTTCATATAAAAAAAGGCAATAAATTGAATTCAAAACAAGCATTTTTCTTTCACAGTATGCACACAAGCTAAAAAATTCTAACAAAATACCTTAATTACCTTATTTTCACGGTTGGAAGTAAAACTTCAATGGGTATATCTTCCTTCTACAAAAACAAAATACACCAGTTTTAACTTTTAAACAATGAATTATCACATTATATATGGCCACAATACTAGTTTTTTTAAAATGTAGTGTAATAGGTTAGTGATCAGTACCTTTACTTTCTTTTTAATTCCATAATTTTGTCTAATCCAATCCCCTCCACAAAGCAACATTTCTACTGTGTTAGACTTCAAGGCAGATCGATATGGATCGATAACTCTTCCACCAGCACTAAATGTTGCCTCAGATGCAACTGTGGAAATTGGAATAGCGAGAACATCCTTGGCCATCTTTGACAAAATTGGATACTTCAATTGGTGAACATTCCACCACTCTAAAGCATTGAATTTCGTCCCCCAATGTCCTTCGAGTAAACCTTCTTCCAATAACCTGCCCTCACAAGGAAGTTTTTTTACTCTAGAGAAATTGGTTTTCAATGTTTTCACCACCTTGTCATTTATACGCTCAGGCATGATACAGTGATGAGATATTGCTTTCCCCTCATGTCCCAATTCCTCTTAAACTATTTGTAAATGCCATCTGCTATATCAACGGTGCTCTGGTTCGAAGGTGGAGGAACTGCACTAAACTTAACACACGTTTTTTGCAATCTAATTTGACAAGTAAAATTTGAAGATTAGAATATAACAATGTTTATAAACGACCTGGAAACTTAAAAGGAAAATTACCTCCAATTTTGATCAATAAAGTGTCCGGTTATGACCATGTACTCGATCTTCTGATGTGACGACCTCCAACAATCAGTTGTTAAACTGATATTCGAAAGAGCATTCGTAAGGGCTTTCAATTTTTTCTTTTCATGCTCATACACCTTAAAGCAATCTGCCTTTGCTGTTGGCCTGCTTATCCTCTCAAACAACGGATTAGCCGTCTTCATCATGTATATGAACATTTCATCTTCACAGGTACTTAAAACGGTTGTCAGTAGTAACATTGCCAGCGCTTTTGCTTCCCGACATCTTTATTTAGCATCATACTTGTCATTAGGTGGAATCACTGGTAAAGTCTTACAAATTCCAAAATTTACATCAGCAGGCGGAGGATATATTTAGCACTTGTTGAGTCGAAGGTATTGTTATGTCGTTCAACAATGTTCATGTGTCGAGCCCAGGTTGATGTAGTTCCAGTTGAATTAACGGCCAACCGTTTCTTGCAGTGAATGCACTCAACTTTTTTTACCATCAGGAAGTGTTACTTGGATAAAGTCCCCCCACACCTTCGAGGTCTTTTGACGCTTACTCTTTAATTCCAGTTCATCTTCGCCATTATTATTTCCAATGTCTCTTTCACCTGGATCTTCATTAGTATCTTGAGTCGGAACGGTCTGGTCATCGAGATTAATGTACTCATGTTCAGATTGTTGTGATGATTGACCATCAACTTCAATACAATTTTCTCCTATTGGATTCGTAGTAGAACCATACATTGGACTAACTGAATTTGTTACACCTGTGTCTTGCATTAGTATGTTTTTTTCAAACCAAAGTGTACCTAAAATAAAGTCAAGTGGTATAATCAGAGCCTCGCATATGAAAGCACATTCACAGATCATCATAATGTGCCTTGGATTATTATCAAACTATTATTGTTGAATTAAGCAAAGTACTAGTGTTTACAGATACATTTTCAATAGTTACTAGTTTACAACAACTATAACATCATCACATACTTACATTAACCAAACCACTATAAAAGTAATACTTAAAATCTTATTGAATCGACAGTAGTACAACCATTTTTAATATCAATGCACAATCTTATGAGAAAAATAATCATTTTTACACCTAATGATGTATACAAAATGGTAGTCATAACTCATATCCATATTGTAAGGACAAAATGGTAGTCTTATGAGAATGATTTAAATACTTAACAATATCAAAAGGGACAAATTACCTTGAAGAATTAGGAGCTAGGATCTTATAAATTTTGAGAAAAAATTTAAAGATCTTAAACATATGCGGTCAAGAATTTTTCTAAGTAAAAAATAAAGGATCATAAACATATGCAGGTCATTAAACATATACGGATATAGAATTTTTTAGGAAAAACAAAGATCAATAAACATATGATTTATGTATTTTTCTAATCGTAAAAAAGAAAAGAATTACTTGATTGTGATTAGTCGCTAGGAAGCAAGATCGAGTGTAATATAGGTGAATGAAGTCAACAGGAAGGGTGGTGGTGAGTGATTTTTAATCTTTATATTAATAAATTATTACTTGGATTGTGAAGTTGGGAGATATATGTGGTGTTAGGAAAGTTAGGAAAAAGGGAATAGGAATCGACCATTAAATGTAGGGCGGGAGGCTCGAGTAATTTGGAGTAAAAAGTTGATTTTTTTAAATTTTCAACTTAAAATACATGTAGATATGTATACATACACAATATATATTAAGGCTCGTTTAGGCTCGCGAGCCTAATCGAGCTTTATATATAAAGCTCGGGCTCGAGCTCGTTTATTAAATGAGCTCAAATTTAGGCTCGAGCTCGGGCTCGAGCTCGTTTAGGCTCGGCTCGTTCGAGCTTTTTACCGATCCGATCCCGAGCTTTTCACGAGCAGCTCGGCTCATTTCCACCCCTATGCATTACTCATTAAGAATTTAAGATTACCCACTGATTGAAAGTCACGTGTTCTAGCTTTTTTGTCGTGATGTGTGGAGTTTATCTACAAGAACATAATATCCAGCTTCATCTGCCTACAGCTAGACCATAGCCGCCCGAGGCGGTATTATCAATTAGACGATAACATTCTCTTTAGGAATCTGTAACTAACTACTACTTATTGATCATTAATTGAAAGCTCAACAACTGGTCAACCGTTATAATATATGGTAAGATGCATATTAATTATTTCTTGTTTGTAAGCTTACCTGTAACTTTGCTTTGGTTTACAGGAAAAAGAATTAATTATCTATACATCAATATATCATGCAAACTTCATCTTGTAAGAGATAAACTGATAAATATCACATATTCCTTATGTTTATTAAAACTTGTGGTGAATTCCATATCTGTAGCACATTCGGCCTATGTCTATTTAGAAATATTACTCAGGAGGGAGATGATTATCAAAAGTAAGGTTTTTTTTTTCTTTTACAAAGAATTATAAGCAGTGGTGGAATCGGTAGAATCCTCTAATAGTCTTTGTGATAATGATGTTTTAAAAAGCGTTGAGTGAACTTCTAGCATCGTATCATAAAAGCTGAGAATGGGTTCAACCGGAAGCATACACGGTTGATCGAAGAATCAACCCCGGTTCTTTTTAGATTGGCTTAACATATGATAATCAAAACTTTGTTGCATTTTGATACATTTTTGTTTTCTAATGTGTTAATCTCATTGTATCACTGATGCAACTACCCAAAAAAGATTGCAAAGGATCTGTTTAAGTACTCTTTGAGAACAAGGGTAATTGCTGATCAAAGTGGCGTCCTAGGAAAGGATTTTATTGAAACTATCTGATAAGGATCAAGCTGGATCATCAAGTATCCAAGTGGAATCATGATGTTGGGGCATCCAGAAAGAAAAAATAAGGCACTCTATGGTAAATTGTCTCAACTACCTATGTTGCAGGGGTATGGGGATGTGAACTCTCTTCATGTTTTCCCTTTGGACCCTAGAAATCTGATTGTTGATAGGAAACTCCATTAGTGACCTACCCCAGTTTATTGAAAAAATTTAGAGAGACCTTACAGCTTCCTTATAATCAGTGTTTGATAACTCAACTTTTCTGATAGTTGAGGACTTGAGGTAGGATATTTGTCTGCTTTGGCGCCTATCAGTCAAAGCCAAGTTTGTACTTTTTGTTTCTTGGTTCTTTTCTGCTCATGGGCAATGCGGGACAAGGAGCGTATTAAGTAATAGCTTAAGTTCTATTAGTTAAGAACTATGTTTATGCATCTCAAGATGTATTCGTATGACACTGGCATTATGGGTTCTTTTGTATGACTATGCCGTCATGATTTCGCAAATCAGTTAAGTTTGCAGCTGAACTAGACATATGTCTTGCATACGCATGTTAAATGAAATTGTGTAGATAAGAATGTGATAACAAAGCATGCAGGTTCCTGTACTTAATGTGCATGCAAATAACAAAGCAGATGAAACATGCATGATGCACATGTACACATATGGTGAACCAACGGTTATACAAGCTAGCTAACATATCAGGAATTTAACGTTTAAGTGACAATAACACCAAAAAAATGCTTCTTCGGATAGATAATTATAACAGAAGAAGATCATGTACAAAACATGAAGTATATAATAGAACACCCCACACCCTCTCACGTGATTTGATTATTATCGTTTCTAACAAACCCACAGAGAGAAGGAAATACTAGTTGTGTTTATAAGTTTGAAGTACAATGAAAAAAGGGCTATTTAAACTAGGTGACACAAGAGCTGTGTAACCGACTTTAACTAACAGCTACATATTCTAACAAGCTCTAAATCTATACTCTAGCATTAGTGGTCAGAAAGTAGTGTATGGTTTTAGAGGTGTGTTACAAAGCTAGTTAGCCATGAGCTGTTTACTATTACGTA
Source organism: Tanacetum coccineum (assembly GCA_026074375.1). Lineage (NCBI taxonomy): Eukaryota > Viridiplantae > Streptophyta > Magnoliopsida > Asterales > Asteraceae > Tanacetum > Tanacetum coccineum. The sequence continues at coordinate 11,449 of BQNB010098994.1, forward strand.
AACATTTTGCAAGAATTTGGAACTTGGATAAAATGTTGGCCTACCTTGATTGATCTGTCTTTTAGGCTGACCAGCATATAAAAGGAAATTTGGAAGTTAATGGACTTGCTTAACCGGGAAGCTGGTTAGCTAGGTAACATTAGGCAAATTTTATATGTGCCAAAACAAGGAAAGTGAATCGATATTCTAGCTGCTCAAAGGCATTATAAGAAAAGAAAATTGAACGTAAGGGATAGATGATGAAGGAATAATGTAGATTTTGCTGCCTTTTAGTTGAATAACGCAAAGTATTAATTTGTGCGAGTCTTGGAGGTAGTTCATGGGCATAATTGTTGATTCTATTAGCATATATATGCCCCTTTATACACAAAAGTTTTTGTACACTTATTTCTGCATTTTTGGGTCTCCTTGAAGTAAAATAGTTGTTCAACTGTAGAAGCATATTGAGATCGTTTATAGCACAAACAAATATTTGTAAAGTTAGATGTGAAAATTTGTCCCTATTTACATGCAAATTAGATTCCAGTATGCTTCAAACCTAACAGGTAAAACAGTCAAATTAAATAACCAAGCTAAAAAGGAAACGGGTCGAAAACGGGTGGGCTAACCCCAGCCTTGGCCAAATATTACCCGTTTTGACTTTGTCACCGTAAAATGATGTGTGTGTCATATTGTTTTATTACTGTTTCTTTCTTTGGAATAGTATGTTTCCTTGATGATATCCTCATTTCACAGGATCTATATAGAAGCATCTTACGCGGTCAACAATCTACTTTTCTATCCGGTCCATCAGCCAACTTCATTGCCGGGGCTGCAGCCGGATGCACTACATTGGTTATCATCTACCCACTAGACATTGCACATACTCGGCTAGCAGCCGATCTCGGAAGAAACGAATCCCGTCAATTCAAAGGCATTCGTCACTTCCTCACTACAGTCTGGGCCAAAGATGGCTTCCGCGGGGTCTACAAAGGCCTCCCAGCATCCCTCCACGGTATGGTGGTCCACCGAGGACTCTATTTTGGCGGGTTTGATACAATAAAAGAAAAAATGTCAAAAAACGCTCCATCAGAAGTAGCATTATGGAAACGCTGGATTGTAGCTCAAGCTGTGACAACGTCTGCTGGGCTTTTATCGTACCCAATGGATACTGTAAGAAGACGAATGATGATGCAGTCAGGAACTGACCAGCATATGTATAGAAACACATTGGATTGCTGGAAAACAATCTATACAACAGAAGGGTTTCCGTCGTTTTACCGAGGGGCCCTTTCAAATATGTTTAGGAGTACAGGAGCCGCTGCGGTCTTGGTTCTGTACGACGAGGTTAAGAAGTTCATGAACTGGAGTTCATAGAGCAGATGTTTATAACAAGAGATCAAGTTGTAGGACAAAGTTAGGGTAGGATTATACCGAAGAATAGAAATGGAACAACAAACAACACTAGGCAAAATAATACACTTTGATGACATATTTAGTAGGCAGCGACGACCAGAAGAAGATTTTGTGACCGAATAAACGCAGATTAAGAGCTGAAATATGTTGGATATCAACAAGTTTTGCGTTTCTTATGAAATTTTTACTTTGTTATCTATTGGAACAGCACAATAATATTCTTTTTTTATGGTGATTATTAAACTTACCATATATTTATCTTTGTTAGGTTTAGAAAATAGAAGGCAAAGTGGGAAAAATGCTGATTTGATAAACAGCATTATACCGACATAAAAAAAGTAAAAAAAATTTAATGCTACTAATATATTCATAATGGCAGTCACATCACATTGATCTTATTAAACTATATTTTTAATATCTTTGATTGATGAGTAAATCATTTTGTATTAAGCCTTTTTTGTACTTTTTGAGTTATAAAAGTTGTGTAAACCAAGGAAATTATTGTATAGACTTTTCTGAACATCTATAAAATCAAAATAAAAAATACAAGTGAGAAAAGAGTTTCAGACTTTGAATCTCATTATATCTGCTTAATGGACTTTAAGCTTTTTATACAATGTCTACTTTTATGATTATTTTCTACTGATAGAATGTATTTTTTTTTATTGATGATTCAATTAGGCTGCAAATATTTAAGTATTTTAGTATTATTTTTTGCATCTTGTTAGTGTAGATGTGAAGTCATCCATTGTCACAAGTTCCTTGTTGCATTCAATTTGAAGTTTTATAATAATTGAGGTGCTTTTGATTTTTAGCATGATATTCATTGGTGGGGATCTTACCAAACATTTGTCACATAACCAAAAATTGATAATAGTGTTATTATGCTTTAGTGGTGTTGATGTATTTTTGTATTTGTATGGGTGGATATTTGTCAAACAATACTACTTAGTACTACTATATGTCAAGATTCAAATGGGAGTTGTAATATGAGTGAACAAGTCTCATTTACTTGAGAAAAAGGTAATGTCTAAGTTTGCCTTGTTTAGATCGAGTCCGGATCCTCTAATTATTAGGTAAAGAAACAAATTATTATCAAGTTCTCAACCCGCAATATGTGACATATTTAGTAATCGGAACACCTACATGCTAGGTGTTCCGATTACTAATTAAGATAATAAACCGACGGTTTAGGTTTAAAAGAGTGGTATTAAAAGAAAAACAATGTCTTTTTGAACAATAAAGAATGAAAATAATGGGAGAAAAAGATTGTCTTTATGGATGATGCAGACTATGTGAGGACAGATTGTGCACCAAACAAACCCATTAAGAAGAAACTTGGATCCATTTTTGCTTTGCACTTTACTATCATTATTATTATTTGCTTCAATGCGCCTTAAAGATTCATTATTAGATTCCTTTGTTTCTTACCTCATTTTTCTTATATTAAAATTCTATATATATTTCTAAAAGTGTTGGATTCTAATTTCTAAGTAACATTTTTTAAAACAATAAACGAATAAGATTCCTACACTTCACATCCAATTACCACTATTCTAAATTGGGCATGTCTTGTTCTAGGTTATGTTGATTTTGTAAGTATAGTTGGAGGCTTTTTTTGATAGAATATGATGACCAATGAAATTCTTTTTCTTTTTGTATTTTATATTATGTTTGTATTGCTTTTACGGGTGAAAACAAGTCCGAGCCTGTCAGAGCTTAAACTCGACTTGTTTATATTTTAGAAAGCTTGAGCTCCAGCTCGGCTCGTTTCGAGCATTAAGATTTGAGCTCGAGCTCGGCTCATCGTATGATATATAAAGCTCGAGCTCGGCTTGAACTCAGCTTGTTTGTGATGCGCTTATAAAAATTAAAGCTTTTGTTCGAGCTCATTTATCTAGAGCTCGTTTATTTGTTTTGAGCTCGTTTAGGCTCGCGAGCTCGGTCGAGCTTTATATATAAAGCTCAGGCTCGATTATTAAATGAGCTCGGGCTCGAGCTCGTTTAAGCTCGATTCATTTGAGTTTTCTACCGATTTGATCCTGAGCTTTTCACGAGCGGCTAGGCTCGTTTTCACCCCTAATTGCTATATAGCTATAAGTTGTCTTTCCTTACACACGTACGTTTGTTATCATTCACGTTTCAAAGTTTTGTATTGAAATTCTAGTTGTAACAATTTAAATTGCGTTTGTAATGTTAATCAAAATTGTTTTATTTCCCTTTTCTAATATGATTAGTGGATCGGCCACTTCATCATTTTGTCATAGGTAATAACACGAATCCTGGTCCACTAGCATTCCATTAGGCAGGAAAAACAATGTTGATGTCTTATTATTATTTTGGTCCTATAAACTTTTGGAGCATGTTAAAAGTTACTACATAAATTGCAGCTCATATGTGGGGAAAAAAAATATCTTATGTAAATATTCAATTAACAAAATATCTAAAGAATCTGAAGTCTCCCGGTGTGCATACTATTGAGAAGTGTTTGGAAAAAGTAGCAGTGATTAGTAGTCGTGAGTAGTAACAGTTTTTTTTATAAAAACGTTTGTAGTTGTCGGTGTGATTATAATTTGTAAAACAGCTTCTAGATGCTCAATGCTATTAAATGTTACTTCACGAAACGTTAATAATGAGCATTCTAAAGAAATTGATAAAGCTCCATGTTGTTTGTCAAACGAACATTAAAGATCACAACGTTCAATATTCAACGATCATCGCTTTTAAATGCTCCTTAATACTCCGTGCCAAACACACCCGTCTACAAGTACAATACAAGTATGTATATAAACAAAAATAGTACTCGTATAGTCGTATAACATTAATTTTTTTCTCATGCGTTGCGACATGAAAATATTTATATTAAGCGAAGTTTATTTATATTAGTTTAAGTGCAAAGTAAAACATTAAACAAAAGAAGTTAAGAAACATACTAAAAGTAGAAAAATCTAAAATAATTATCTGAAAATTTTAAGCATGAAAATGCCATGTATATAAAGATGAGAGATAAGATATGAAAATGTTAAATGAATGTTAACGTTCTTAAGATATAAACCTAAGAGCATCTACTATATTAAATTTTTTATAAAGATTTATACAATTACTTATCAATATTTTTTAAGTGTTTTTGATATTATAAACAACCTACATTCAATATTGCATAAACTTTTACAACTTCATAAAATGTCTTACTTTATCCGTCTCAATTTATTTGTCCAGATTTAACTTTTTTTTTTTTAAAAATTGTCAACTTAATGATATTTTACTCAATGGTGTATATGTTGAGTATCGTTTTCTTCAAGCTTTCGAGTTATCGAATTCGTATAAGTGTGCCATAATAGCAATTCATTAACAAGATATTCAATACTTAACCTGGATGCATTACATCGTCACATGTTAAATCGGTAAGTTGATTAGTTAAACATGCTTGAAAACAAATCAACATAAAAGCGGATTTTAGAAAATCGCAAATTTAAACTTAAAATTAAACCATGTTATTACAATGAAAGCAGTGGCGTCTTTGAGTTTACGGAGGTCCAATGCAGAATTCGATTTAATAACAAAAATAAGGCCTAAAACAGAAAGTAAAGAATTTTCTAAAGATATAAAACGAGAAACATCCGTTTTCAGAGTGCTTTGGCTAGCATTTTCAATGCAACTTCTTAAATTGAATATTTGTATTGCTTTTATAGAACATATATACATATCATATAAAATTGTTGAGGCCCTTATAATTTGGAGGCCATGTGCGACAACACGCCTTGCACACCCTCATATACGGCTCTGGCCGAGAGAGCCGCAAACTCTCATGTTATTGATAGTCAGCCAATTATGGGCCACTTCAGTTCAGGTTGCCAAACAGTTTTACCTTGTATGGCTTGTACCATTCTGGCGTCATGTCAAGAATTGAAGTAGATGAATTTTCCCATATGGGTAAATTGAAAGGAAGATTATATATGATGTCATGATTGTGAAAAGCAAAGGTGAAAAAGGAAAAAGATAAAGGAAAATTTGACAAGAGGTGTCGTTTGAGGCCTTCCCCTCATATTGGCATCTCCCATCACATCGTTTTTAGCTTCATTTGAAAAAAGCATGTAAAGCAATTATTAATTTTTTTTAAGTGTTTTAATCCACTATTAAATGCACTAACAAAAATATAATTTTACACGAGGCGTGCCGAACCCGTGCGTTGCACCGGGCTTGATGTTTAGGAAAAATCTGATTGTACGTATAGTCCTTTCAAGATTTAAGTTATGCTTCTCCTTCTTGGTGACATCAATGGATATCAGTTTATTCAAGTGGTCGTAAAGCGGTTTCTTACGTACCTTCAACCTGCGCTTATTCAGAGTCTATTCCTTTCCATGAAAGTCCTGGTGGTTGTTCCAAAATGATTCCTTCTGCTGATTAATCCTTTCTAGCAGGATCTAAGGAAAAACCAAAACTAACAAATAGAATCAAAGTTAGATTCATGCTTTAAAACCTGTACATCTTCGTCATTTGCTTCCTTTACTTGTTTCTCACCATCTGGTCCCACTTCCTTCATCTTTAAACTCAAATCACTTCATGATGACGATGTCAACGATGAGGATGATGATAGGTTTTCATGCTCCATTCCATTCACATTCGTCTGTAAACTCGCCTCACCAAAGTTTGCAGTTTCTACAGCTCCATTTACTCATATTTGCTCTATCTCACTTGCATCCTTAACTATGCCATCCTTGTCAATAATAGCTCGTGCAGATCCACTATTACCCGTCTCTATAGCATATTAATGAATTGCCAATCTGAATAAAAATGCAGAAACAATTAATGAATTGCCATGCCATCAAGATACACAGTTTCCAAGTTGAGTTTGTACCTGAGCATAACAATTTCTCTAAAAAGATCATCATCGCGTTGTCTCACATTCTGCAAGTTATTAGAAGCAATCATTTTGTAAGAAAAGAAAGTTACACAGTCATTGCAGATATGATGCAATTATGCAATACTTAGTCACGCATCTTAATCACTAAGAGAATTTGCTATATTCGATTCTTAACCCATAAGAAAAGGATCAAACTAACCTCTAGTTCTTGTCTACGAAGTGCCTCCTTCTCGGCTTCTGATTTTGAGCTTCTTTGGACCTTTAAGATAACAAGAACTCCTACGACATGCATAATATGGAAAGTATAAGTTGAATTTTAGACATTATCGTGATATGTTAGGGGCGTTTGGGGAACATGAATCGGTTACTAAAACATTTTATGTTACTTAATATAATCCAAATTAGATGCTCAGTTGTAATAAAACACAATGCAGCCGTTGGTGTTAAGATTAAAGTGTATCACTTTATTTTGACCAAAAGTACCTAATATAAACACCTATAGCAGATTCAACTTGTTGTTGTGGTGCTTTAGATTCAAATTTGACATTGAGATCCAGAATGTTGCAACTAATAAAAGTAACGAAAAGAATAAGTACTAAACAGTAAACCAGAATTACCAATTGCATCAAAGTATTATAACTGTATGTATAGTCCTTTCAAGATTTAAGTTATGCTTCTGCTTCTTGGTGACATCAGTGGATATCAGTTTATTCAAGTGGGCGTAAAGAGGTTTCTTACGTACCTCATTTATAGTCCTTCACCCCGCGCTTATTCAGTATTTGTTCCTTCCCATGAAAGTGTTGGTGGTTTTTCCAAAACGATTCCTTCTGCTGGTTAATCCTCTCTAACAGGATCTAAGGAAAAACCAAAAACCTCATCTTTCACCAAAAGGTAAAATATGTTATAGAACACGATAAGTTTAACAAACAAAACTACTAAATATACATTTCTACAAACATCTAAATCCCAATATATTCAATGTCGCCATCTTCCACATAATACAGGGCCATCATGATGTGTATCGTATATACATTTTACAAAACAAAAACACAAAACCATCTATCTATGCCTCAAATGTATAAAAAGAAGTACAATAACTCAAAAATGATGCCAAACTCCTGAAATAAAGAATACATTACCTTGCCACAATACCTATGAATCTATATAAAAGATGATCGCATTTCCTTCGGCTTAACTTTGTACTTCTTATTCCAAGTTTTCAGCTACAACAGTATCATCTACACAAACATACATGACCCAACTATAACATAAATACAAACTAACACTGCTAATCAAAATCAAAACTTTTTCACACCCATTATCCCTAGTTCAAAATTGAAAGATAAAAAGAAAAATCAATTACGTTACAAAGATGCTAAATT
>BQNB010098996.1:0-23538 GCA_026074375.1 Tanacetum coccineum
ACTTTCATTTCTATCCTCCCAGACCTCCGGATCGTCTTTTGTTAGTGAAATCTTAAAGTTAACAATTGGCATTAGAGCCTAGGAGCATATCGTGATCGTTGTTTGCTGAATCAGAGGTGTTCGTGGTGGTTTTTTGGTAAGAAACTTAAACCGAACGCACCCTTGTTCGCTTTCTTTTTTATCTAAAACGTGTGTTTTACGAGGATCAACTTGTACTTTTGTTAGTCTTATATGTACTAGCAACTTATTTGGGTATCAAAACACGTTTTTGGATCAAAAAATTTTAGGTTTTTGAAGAATTTTTGAAGACAGCGAAATGTGTTTTGAAGGAAGCGAAACATGTTTTGAAGAAAGCGAAACATGTTTGAAGACAGCGAAATGTGTTTTGAAGGAAGCGAAACATGTTTTGAAGAAAGCGAAACATGTTTGAAGGGAGCGAAATATGTATTTTGGAGCGAAATATGTATTATTAAACGAAATATGCAGGTCAAGTCACATTTCGAGCGAAATATGTTAAAATTTCTTCAAGCGAAACATGTTGAAAGATTTCAAGCGAAATGTGCAAGGAAATGTCAAGCGAAATGTGCAATTTCTTCTCAAGCGAAACATGTTCCTTAAACCAAGCGAAATATGCAGGTCTGTTTCTCAAGCGAAATATGTTGAAATGTGCCAAGCAAAACATGACACTGTTTAAGGAAATTTTATGTTTTGAAAACCTAATTTCCCAAAAAAAAATTCGCATATCAGGTGGGCATGTGACCGACTTTGGGCATGTGACTGAATTTGGGAATATGATCATCAAGACAAATCAAAACATAAACACCAAAGCAAACACAACACTTAATGCTAAAACGATCCTGAAAAGATTCACTAAAACGACAAACGGCTAAAGATTCGGACTACGATGTCAAGTGATTACGAAGTTGATTTGGTATCCCTTATTTGAGATTGAAGTTGAGTTTCACGAAGGCGTCTACTTATTTCATCATCGAGACTTCCTTCTATTTGCTACCCCTTTTCTTTAAACCCAATCTATCGATTGATGACTTGCTTGAACGTATACAGCTTATGATTAAGACTTGAATTATCTAGTTACCAGAAGTCAGGGGTGGTTGGTTGCAGACCTGGTTAACTATCACTTAAAGGAGTTACATTGTAGTACTCAGTGTCACACGCAGAAGACGATGTGGATAATTTCAAGAGGTGTTGTACTTCTTATACTTTTCTGGTTGGGTATAGAGTACTTATAGATTTAATCTTGCACCGTTCTTCAATCAACAACAGTGCAAGCTTAAGTAACAAATTTGGGGGATTTTACTTCATTTTCAAGTTTGGTATATCGGGTTTACTTCACCAAGTGATCACAACAATAGCCGACAGAATACGAGGTTGGTAAGTTAGCCAGAGAGTTTAAAGGTTGAGATGTAATCAGCAATTCTCACGGGATTCCAAGACAATGGTACTTCACAGTCTAAGTACAATTTTCAAAGTTCTTCAACGACATTCATATACAAGACCTTGATTATACCAAGTTTTCTTGATTCTTGCTTCATCTCCTCTACGGTTTCTGAAGACAAGAGGGTAATGCTTTGTTTGGATTTCAAGATTTGTGCTTAAGACAAGAACTTCTCGAGTATATGGGCGTACACGACAATGATGCTTCCGAGAGTTCGCAACCATCATGGGGGAAAATGTGTACATCCGGGACTTAGTTGACTTTGATGTTACCATGTCAACTTCCAGGGGGAAGTAGTGTAGACTACTTTACTTAGTATGGTTTATGAAGTATTCTGCATACGTGAGAAGAATTATTGATGATTTCTCGCATGTACCCCCGAACGAATATTCACCAAGCCCTAATGACAAGAAGCAGTGGTCGTTGGTGTGGTTTGACTTCTATAAATTTCCGCTGTGCACGTCAATGACAAGTAGAAGATTGTTCAAGCTACAACAAAGTTTCAGAATCTGCTTAAGATAGGGATGTTGGTTTGGGGGAAAGCCGATTCAGAAACTTCACCAAAAAGGAGTCTATGAAGAAAGCTTTTCGAGACATGTTGCATGAATTGGGGGGAAGTTAATCCAATTCATGCATACTACAATGGTTCCTGTACAAGTAAAGACACTGAATATCCAAGCTAGAGTATAAGTTTCAAGACAATGAGAACTCGAAAGACATCTTCAGCTTTGGAAGCGCTATGGAAGACTTTATTTGTATTGTATTTATATCTGATAGGAACATTGTAAGTAATTCCATATGTCCACATATTGGGGGAAGATTGTTAGCCTTAAAATATGGTGACATATCTGAAATTACAATAGTTTAGTTATAGTGTGACACGTAGGGACTAATAATGACAAGTTACAATAGTTAGGTGTCACTAAGACTATAAATACCCCCTCCATATTCTATGGAGGAGTGAGGATAAACATTTTGTCTCATAAGTGTGTGTTGTTTCTCTCTCTAGAAAACACACACACTCTTTCCTTTCTCTCTCTAATAAAATGGCAACTTATTATTTCTATCCTCCCCGACCTCCGGATCGTGTCTTTTGTTAGTGAAATCTTATTGTTAACAATCGGATAAAATGTACACTTGCGTCCAATTTGTAAAAAAAAGCATGTTCTCACCCCAAAGATATAAATCATTTAAATAATTGTAAAACATGGGGCTATGAACTTACCTTAATAAATAGTCCTCTGAAAATGATAATTATATCCAAGAATGGCAATGAATCACACCGTCAAATACCTAAGTAAATACTGTCAGTCTTAGTCTCCAAGTTTAGGCTAATGACTTAATGCATAAACTACAACAAATTGCTAGTTTATCTATACTGTTATCACTTGTGTGGTGGTGTACATGTTTATTGTATTTGTCTTGACTTGATGGCTTTTGGGAAGGTATACGATTACACACGTTCTAGTATATGTATAAACATTATAAATAAATATTCGTATTTATTAAGGTGGTGTTTGTTTTTCAGAAATACCTCTTAACAACATCTTAATCTGACTCATTCAGACGCGGTCAGACATTTAAGTTATTAAGACTGTTTGTTTTTTTCATGTCATTCAGAGGCAGTAAGATCCAAACACTGTTAACACCTCTTAATGTCTTTTTTTTTCTTTTTTTGTTTATTTTCTACTTTACTTTTATTAGATTCCAAAAGGTGTTTGTCAAAAATGCTGATAATTATAGTTGTGCCTAGATGGGATTGTGGTTCAACTACACAGATAATTTCAAGAAGGTACGTAAGAATCTGTGACCTCTGATGGCGGTCCCTTAATTAGCCGGCGGTACCATATATATTAGGGGGCCGCCCAGTATTTTAGAGGGCCGTTTTCTGGAGACAAAAATTGTTTTCAGAATTTCTTGATATGCTTGTATTTAAAAAAATATTCTAAATTTCCCTTTTTCATTCAATTCTATTATAATCTATGAATCATATAATACTTATTATATACCTCACAATATCAAATTATTTGGTGTATGTGAGGAAGCATATGTTAGGCTAAGTTGATCAAAAAGATAAGCATAAAAATATTCATATATATAATATATTATTTATATATATATTATATCTATTTATTTATATATTTTATTATATATATTATTTATATTATATATATATATATATATATATATAGCAAAAGACTATCAAGGTGCATGCTTAAGCATTGGTTTAGGATGATATTAAAATCAAAAGATCATCCATGGCAAGCTAAGTTGCTCAAACTAAGTACTAAGTTACTAATAAGGTTGCATAAGTTTTTAAACACCTAATCATAATAATTTAGTTAATATATATAGATATAATGTCATAAAGCAATTTCTCTTATTTGCTCACTTCGTTCATGTTTTCTCCATAAACCTTCTAGACTTTTCCGAATTGACCTTTCTCACAACGCGCTCATCTCGGAATTGTTTTGCGGTGTGATTTACGGTTTTGAGCGGGGTGTAAAATGGTTCAGGTAGGGTCAATATTAGGTGGGTTTTGAAAGACTTGAGGAACTAGATTGGTTAAATAATTGACATAACGAATGGGGGAAGGAGTGCTTGCACACGAGGTCCCTTCATCATTCCCATCGTCATCATCATCGTTGAGATGAGATGAGGATTGTTGATCGAAGACAGAAGAAGAAGAAGTGGAATGACGAAATCTTCTCGTGTCACGATCCCTTCTGGGCTTTCGCTCTAATTGAGCGGCAAGAGGATTCATGACACGATCGTACAAGACATAGGACTCTCATTTTCCAATTCAGGATTTTCCCTAACGATGAATTTAAACAAACGAGTTAATAACATACCATAAGGTAGAATTAACCTCTTTTGTTTAGTAACCCACTCCATTCGTTTTGCCATGAAATAGGCAAGGTTGAATCTTTCAGAGTGTACAACACAATAAAGCATATAACAAAGACATCGCCAGGAAACATGATCCAGGATTACCCCCCAGACAAAATGACATTTTTCCCGGATAAATTCTTCTAAAAAGGCTTCAGAGTTGGCTCCAATTTCATGAGTTAGAACTTGGTATTCAAGATCATCAATCTCTTCCTCAGGACGGATGCAGACGGACTTTGACCATCCGATCAATTAGAATAGAAGTAATGATGTCCTAATGGAAGGAGGTTGGTTTGATATGGGACCATCAGAAGGTGATACCATATAGCCAACTCATCACGTTCATCTATTCGGTAAAAGACCACCGCACCTTCATAAGGTACATCAAGAATTGGAGCAAATTCTTTAAGAGAGTAAGAAAAGAATAGATTTTGAATAACAAACTCGATAAACATTTGACCTTCGTCGGAATAACTGACTCGATATTGACTATAAAACTCGAGAATGAAGCGAGGAAAAATTTGTTCATTTATTTCAAGGCGACACTCAAGCTTGACAAAATGGAACAAATATCGAACATAGTTTAGATCCGCTATGTGTCAAATCACCTGACCCTCATGAATGTAACAACTTTTCAAGTCTCTTAATTTTTTCTTTTTATAGGGTGTCGGTATTCTGTGATATTCATTGGTATGTGGCTCTTGTATTGTTTATGTTCGTCGGTATGATTTTGAGCATGTATTTCTAAACAAAAAGCAAAAATCACATTTTATTTTTGTTCCACTTGTAGTGGGTTATGCACATTTCTTCTAGTGTGTGACTAGATGTAACAAATGTGGAGTAACGTTTAACTCGAACCCTAAATATAAAATCCTAGGAGTTAACCCAAACGCTCACTTATTTGATGTTTTCTCATCCAAACTAAGTAAAAAATACTATGAGTTATGTATCTCGAAATTTGTTCATGAGAGCCATTATGCATGTGTTTGGAAAACGTTTTTTGGGTTGGATTAACAAGTGCATAACAACAATTTTTTATGTTCCTAACGTGAGTGATTGAAAATAAAATTGGGGTTTGATTTCGAAATCAATTTTTCAACAATTCACTAAGGGATGCATAATCCTATTTCTACGGAAAGATATTAGTTATACATTGTATCCTCGTACTCTTAATTTTACAAAATTGAAAGAAAAATCAAATATCCCCAATTTCATATTTTTGGTGTTCCATCATGATCCCTAGACTCAAATTGATATAAAATAGATGAAATAACTTACAATTGATGATCTTTGTGATATTAGGATTGATTATTAGTGTTGATTTGATCTTTAATTAATGTTTAGATGGTTGATTTTGAAAATCAAATTGGGGTTTTGGTTCGAAATCAATTTTTTAACAAATTTACTAATGTATGCAAATCTTATATCTACGGGAAGCATATTAGTTATACATTGTATCCTAGTACCCTTAATTGTACAAAATTGAAGAAAAACCGAAATCCCCAATTTTAATTTTGGTGTTTTATCATGAACCTTAGCTCAAATTGAAGAAACTAGATGAAATCATTAAAATTGATGATCTTTGTGATATTTGGATTGATTATTAGTGTTAGATTGATCTTCAATTGATTCTTTAGATGGTGATTTTTAAGTTTTAGAGGGTTTTGAGTCGTTGTTTCGTCAATGGCAGCGGGTGTAAAGGGGAGTGTTTTTTTTATGTTTTGAATTATTTTATTTAAGTTGTTCCCATTTTGTGAATGGCTAGTGCGGTCCATAATTACCGTACTTGGTCCCAAATATATTGGGTGGGGCCCGACCTTAGTAGGTTTTTGGACTTGGTTTTTGACAAGAATTTTACGAAGAGGAGTGACATTTTAATTTGCATTTCGCGAATTAAATATGCTTAAAGTACTTCGGATGAAGTATTTAAAGTTGTCACGACACGGAATGGAACACGAACTAGAATTGAGACAAAAGAAAGAGAAGCGGACTAAGATGATTTATGGAATGTTAGTAAAACGATTCACGTTTAAGGGGTTTTGTAAGAATGTCGGCGATGTTGTCGATGGACGAAACTTTTTTGATTGAGATATGTCCTTTCTGGACATTATCACGAAGAAAGTGGTGGCATATTTCGATGTGTTTGGTATGAGAATGTTGCACCAGGTTTTTGCTAAGGTCAATCACGCCTTTGTTGTCGCACATGATGGGAACGTCGTCGAGTCATACGTCGTAGTCGATGAGAGCTTGTTTCATCTATAGTGCTTGTTGACATGCCTTTTTGGCGCTTACGTATTCGGCTTCGGTAGTGGCTATAGCAGTGCTCTTTCGGTCTACATAATCTCTCGCGTGATCAGAGTCGGCATATACTACGGTTTCTATGCCGGTCCCCTTAGGATACCATAATCCTAAGTGCGTAGTGCCTTTAATGTATCGAAAGATACGCTTAACCGCTTCAAGATGAGAGGTTTTGGGAGCCTCTTGGAAGCGGGCACAAAGGCAGACACTAAACATGATATCGGGCCTACTTGCCGTTAGGTATAATAAACTACCTATCATGCCTCGATACTTGGTACTATCTACCGACTCACACTCTTCATCTTTCGTGAGTTTAGTATCAGAGGACATGGGGGTTTTCATTAGTTTAGACTCTTCTAGACCAAATTTCTTAAGCGTTTCTTTAATATACTTAGATTGATTAAAGAATATACCATCTTCCATTTGTTTAATTTGTAATCCAAGGAAGAAGTTAAGTTCACCCATCATGCTCATCTCGAACTCGTCATGCATGATTTTGGCAAATTCATCACACATGTCTTGACAAGTCAAACCGAATATAATGTCATCGACATATATTTGAATAATGATGAGATTTGAACTTTTCTTCTTAGTAAAAAGAGTGTTATCTACCATTCCTATTTTATATTCATGTTTAATAAGGAAGGCTTTTAATCTATCATACCAAGCTTTGGGTACTTATTTAAGACCATATAAAGCTTTCTTTAATTTATAAACATGATTCAGTTTTTTGAAATCAATGAATCCTGGAGGTTGTGCCACGTATACCTCCTCATTGATAAAACCGTTTAGGAATGCACTCGGGGCATAAGTTTCATCATATGCTAATAATATCTTAATAGAATCAAGTCTAGCAATCGGGGCATAAGTTTCATCATAATCGATGTCCTCTTGTTGGTTGTAGCCTTGAGCAACTAACCTAGCCTTATTTCTAGAGACAATACCGTTCTCGTCTAACTTATTTCTAAATACCCACTTAGTTCCTATGATTTTCATATTCCTAGGTTGAGGAACTAACTCCCAAACGTCGTTAGCAACGAATTTGTTTTTAATTCTTCTTGATGCGCGACTATCCACTTTCATATCTCTAATGCTTCATTTTCACATTTTGGTTCCTATAGTTGATATAAAACAAAAGAAGTTACTTTGGTTTTGGGCTTGTGACCTAAGGTTTCTTTGGTTAAGGTTTCCTATGACAATTTCTAATGGGTGATTCTTAGATTCCTTAATGTTGATTATTTCATCAACCTCTAAAAGTTTCATGCCCACAATGCGTTTTTTCTAGGTTTTGTGTCATTTCGGTGACCTTAATGACCTTCTTCTTCATTCTAAGTCATCATCCACCAAGGGTGTTGTCTTAAAGGGTGGGGGGTTTCTTCGAATGTCAGGTAAGTGATTTCTTTGACTTTTCTAGTTATGTGTTTGTTTAGGATGATATTTGGCTTTAATATTTTGAGAATTTACCCCCCCCCTAAAACATCCCATCACGTCATATGACTTTGGCATCTACGTCAAAACTTGGTGGTAAGGTAGTCTTTGTGTTCAAAATTGAAGCACTGCTTCCACCAACACTCTAAATAATATCGTGTTGGTTTTCTACTCTTAAGAGGTTCATAAAGGTGTTTTTCTTTAGAATGGCGGTAATGAGGAATTCGCATTGAGAATATATGTTTTGAAGTATCATAACGGCGTTACACCGCAAAACTTTAGTGGTATCGATTGCTCATTTCAACATGTTTCTACTCATTTCCTTGAAGTTGTCCTATTTTTCCTTTGACTACACCATTTGTTTAAGGAGTGTTGAGCCCGAGATGGGAAGTTATGTGTAATACCGGTGGTATGAAAAAACGCTCCAGAATCTGCAACTCATTATCAAATTCTATACCTTGGTACGATTCTAATTGACACTATTAAACAATAAACCTAATTGGTTTTAGATTTTTTACTAAATATTTGACATTGATCGATAGCTTAGGCTTTATCCTTAACGAAATATATTCCAAGTATACCTTGTGTAGTCATCTACTATAACTAGGGGTAAGGGTTTCCTCTGTACTCCGTTATGGAGGATAATGGACCGAAGAGATCCATTGGTGAAGTTCTAGCATCAAGTTGTTGAGACTACCTTCTTTGCTTTGTTGTGAGCTAGGTGCGTTTGTTTTCTTAATTTTTGCATGCATCACAAAAATGTTTGATCAAACTTAAGCTTAGGTAGGTTTTTAAATATTCCTTAGGAAGCTAACGATTGAATGAGCGCATTATTTGCGTGACCTAATCTTCTATGCCATAAGGTGGAATTCTCATCAATCGTTGCTAGACAAATTTGATCCTTTGGCTTACTTCCTAATTTCATCACATATAAGCCTTTCTTCCTAATACCTCTACCTATGACTTTATCGTTCTTAGTGATTTTACTATCATGTTCAGAGAAAGTTACTTTACACTTATTATCACATATTTGTCTTATACTTAGCAAATTAAATCCTAAGTTATCAACATGTTCTACATTATTTATTTTGAGTGAGTATAGAATCGTACTTTGCCAATGATGTTACCGTGAAGATTACTACCAAAAATGACATTACCTCCATTGTATGCCTTGTAAGTGGAGAAGAGTTTTCGGTTACCCATCATATGTTTAGAGCATCCGCTATCCTTGATCCATTCGTCGGGTCAAGTCGATCAAGGCCATTCTATTTTTATAAGCAAAACTCAAACTTGGTCCCCAATATCCTCATGGCGTCCCAAAGTTGTTTTATTGCAAAACATCCTTGCATTTGATGCACATTGGTTAGGAGTGTGAGAAAGGAAGAACATATCCACATGGCATGTAACTTTGGACGTCGGAAAGTTGTTCACCACAGGAACGCCTGATCGGGAGCGAAAAGTTTCACAAGGTACAAGTATGAGTAGTGTTAGCATCTTAGCTTGTATGTAACGGTGATTTCGTTTTTGAGATTGGTTTGGGACAAGCAAAAAATCGGGGATGATGAATTTTTCTTTTTGGGCATTTTAGGATTGAAGGGCTTCTTGTTATATGACCATAAAGTTATGAAAATAACGAAAGTCCATACATTCTTGTTAGTTGCTTAAAATGAAAAGGATAAAAAATGAGAAAAAGGAAAAATAAAAAAAATATATGGTAGTAGTTAGTGTAGATTTATAAAAATGGTCAAAACAGGGCTTTTCAAAGCTATTGATTCTTTAATTCCCTTTGATGAACACTTAGCTACTTTTTTAGGTAATTAGTCGAGGGGGATTGGGATTCTTAGTTTTCTAAAGTGTTTACTTATAGCATTGCGTGAGGACACGACAATAGTTTAGTATGGGGGATTTTGGTATGTGCTTAATTACACATACCTTTTACCTAATTAAACATTCTAAAATGACCAATAATGACAAAAAACGGACATGAAATGCCAAATATATGTGTGTTTTGCTTTGTATACTATGCAGGTAATGGATATTCACTAAAGGACAAAAAATCAATCCTTTACGGACAAAACCAAGCACGGGAATAAAAAAAGCGTGAAAAGTCAAAGTCAAAGTCGAAGCCGAAACCGAAGAAATACTTAATGGGCCGGGGCAGCCCATTAAGCATTTATATCAAGACTTACATAAGCTTAAAGCCTAAAAAGGCCCAAAACAATACAAAAGGCTCAATACCATTTTTCAGCCCAACACCACAACTAAACAAATGACTGTTAATTCTCCATCAATACTGGTCCTTTTAACCTTTGCATCGTTAGTCCAAAAGGACTAACAGTGTCAGTCCAAAAGGACTAACGATGTAAACCTTTATCAGAGACATAGCTAACGGTTGTTAACGTTTCAAACCCAGTCAACATTTATACAGTTTTGGCGCCAAATCACTATACACTCTCTCCCGCCTCTGCTACCCTGCACCCCATGACAAAACGTCTCTCTCCCATTACCCCACTTCACCAATACCAAAAATCCACCTTGGCAATCCCCTTTAACCCCATTCGTTAAAGGAAGAAGACACAGAATCAATGGCTAAGATCGCTAGGCTTGGTGAGCAAGAATATTGGATGGCTTGGATGAAAACTTGACTTCCTCACACAAGAAACACAACAAGCACACATATGCCAGCTTATTCGGCTATAAATAGGCTTATTTTCCTTTGTAAAAGGCATCTAGGATGTAGTTTAGGTTTAATTTAGGAGTAGTGTAAAATTTATTTTCAGCTTATTTACTTTCTTGTTGTTTTAATTTTCCAACAATGTAACTAATTCAAATTTTTTAATGAAATACAAGTATTTTCAAGTTCTAGCAAATTTTGTCTTACTTAATACTTTATGCTTAAGTATGTTTTCAAAGTCCATTTAAATAAGTTTGTCTTATATATAAGCTCTTATAATCCCTGTTTTTTAAGACACTTGTACTGTCTTAAAACAAAAATCCACCTCAAAAAATATACACAACTATTGGAAGATAAGCCAGAAAAGGATGGGCTTATGGACCTCACCAGCTTATCTTTGATAAGCTGGAGCTAGTTGATGAGCTCTTTTGAGCATTGTTTAGCCTTGTTTAAGCAAAGGCATTTGTAAGTTCTCATTTTCAAGTTTTTAAGCTTATTTACTGTTGGCTTATTGTAGTGCTTATTATTGCTTATTTATGCTTATTTTTGTTGTTTAATGCTTACTTATGCTTACTTGTAGTATAAATCTCATTTGTTCAAGTATTTTTCATAATCTGTGGTTTATAGCTCTTAAACAGCTTATTCTTGTTTGCTTATTTCAATTGCTTATTTAAGCTTGCTTGTTGTTTGTTCTTGCTTATTTTACTTGGTAGTCATCTGGTCTTGTTAAATCTTAGCTTAATTCTGTTTATAATAGCTTAAAAATGGAAAACCAGTTTTTAAAGGGGTGTTTGGGTTAAGAGGTGAAATGGGTCAAAATAAGTGTAAAACTGTTTTGGGTCATTGATCTAAATTTGTCAAGCTCTTTTAAGTGGTTTTAATCAGTTTTTATAAGTTTTTAAAGTTTAAAAGTGAGTTTTAATGTTTTGTCTATAAGTTGTTAAAATCTGTGGTGTCAAAACTGTTTAGATTAGCTTATTTGATAAGGACTTTGAAAACAACTTTTGAGTGTTGGTTTTGTGTTGTTCATGGTGCCTAAATGCAGTAGTAATAAAGATGGTTAAGTTACTTTTGACTTGTAAGAGTTTGGCCAAAAATCTGTCAAGTTCTTAGGTTTCAGTTTTTGAGCTTAGAAAGCCATCTTTTAATCACTATTTTAGCCTAGTTATAGTTTGTTTTAGGTTCTGAAAATCATGGCACAAGCTTATTGGCTAATAAGCTAAATCTGTTTGGGCTTTTTAGATCCTTAAAACAGCTTTTTCTAGCTTAAAAATAGGTCTGCAAATAGCTAAATTATCTTTTAAAAACCAAGTACTTATGTAAAACAGTTTTTTAGTCTTTGCTTTTTTCTAGCTTATTTCTTTTCCTAATTGCTTAATTTTTGTTTTTATTTGCTTATTAGGTTTAGCTTATCATCTGTTTTAGCTTATTTTTCATTTCCAATTGCTTTTTAGCTTTTAAATGTTAGGTTGAAAGTAGCTCTTAGTCCTTGTAAACTGTTTTAATGAAATCTGATTTTTAATGCTTTTTAAGTGCCTTTCTGCTTATTTAATTTGCTTATTTTTTTATAAATGCTTTTTAGGTCTAGCTAGTTATCTGTCTTAGCTTATTTACCTTTATTTTGTGCTTATTAGTTCTAAATCAAGCAAAACAGTTAGCATAATCTCATTTAGTTAAAAAAGGCCAAACTGTCAGCTTATTTTGCTTATTTCTAGCTTAATTATTAAGTTTTGTCAAAAGTGCTTTCATTAAAAGTTGTTTTTAAGCTTATTAGAAGCTTTTCCAAAAAGTAAATTTCAAAAATATAAAAAACTAGGGAAATTGGGAAGTCAAGGGTGAGCAAGGCTCGAACCCAAGACCTCCACAACCTCAACCCAAGCCTCAACACACCACACACTCACCAACTGCCCTGGGGTCTTTTTCGTTTATAACATTGCACAACTTAGTACTTAACCCCTTTTTGGCAGTTTCAGCTATAAGCCCTTTTAGGCTTATTTCCAGCTTATTGAGATAAGCTGGTTAGTCCATTTTATTTGTCCTAGGTTTAGCTTAGTTAAAAGTACTTTTCCTGATTTTTTCAGAATTTTGAAAATTAGTTTAGTATTTTTAATTAATTTTTTAGATTAAAACAGTTTTTAATTCATAATTAATAAAATAAAAGTCAAAAAAATATAATTCTTTTTTCTAAAATTATTTTTAGTCAATTAGGATTTATAAAATTAAATTTGCTTTTTTAGGGTTAAAATTTGATAATTTAGGTTTTAGAGTCGCGTTTTTAATTCCCGTTAACGTTTTTCTTGCTTTATCTTAAATGCTTTAATTGTTTACTTGTTTTTACTTGCTTTTACGTGTTTTTACGTTTTCATTATTAGAATAGAATCCAAATCAAATATTGATTCATTCAAACACGCGATCACGAACTTAGCCTCGATTTTTAATTCGCACCTCGTCGGGAAACGACCCGGGAAGGTTTTTTAGGGTTTTACTTTGGATAAAAGTAAATATCTTTTAAAAAGCCTTACGGAATTCTTATCTCTTATTATTGATTGATAATTTTGATAATTCTTATTATATATATTTATATATATTATATATTTATATAGTAAAAGGAATTATTTTTATTCGAATCATTTGGTTTCCTTTTAGTCCAGAGTTCATAAGGGGTAATCCTGTTACTTTTATTGGGAACCGTATTTAATAAATAACAAGCTGTTAACATAGCTTCACCCTAGAACCCTTGACTCAGTCCTGAGTAGGAAAACATAGAATTAACCATTTCTTTTAGTACTTTATTTTTCCTTTAAGATATACTATTTTGTTGTGGAGTATAAGGGGCAATCGTTTCATGGATAATACCAACAGACTGAAAATACAGAGTATCCATGTACTCACCTCCCCTATCAGTCTTAAATCTTTTAATTTGGGAGCCTTGTTGTAATTCAACTTCAGTTTTGAATACTTTGAATTTATCTAATGCTTCATCCTTTGAATGTAATAAATAAACATAACAAAACCTAGAAGTATCATCAATAAATGTCACAAAGTATTTTTTATTCCCCAGTGAAGGAGTAGCATGCAGATCACATAAATCACTGTGTATCAGCTCTAAAACTCCAGTTCACGTTTTACATTTTAAAATGGTTTCTTAGTTATTTTGTTCAGCATGTAGTCTTACATTTTTCAATGTCCATGTCAAAACAAGGATTAACACATCCTTAGACATATCTTGCATATTATTATTAAAGTGGACATTGCCCAATCTAATATACCATATGATTGAATCATTCAGTTTAAAGGTTGACATAAAGGCTGATTTACCAATATTATTAACAATACTAAGCCTGAACATTTCATTACACAAATAGCCAAAACCAACAAACACACTATGTTTAGACAAAACCAATAAACACACCATGTTTAGACAAAACAAATTTATCAGATTTCAGTTACTTGATTATAACCACAATTATTCAAAATACCACTTGAAACCAAATTATTCCTAATATTAGAAACATGCAAAATATTAAACAAGGAAACAATCTTTCTAGAACTAAATATAAGATCTACACAACCACGTCCAATTACTGTGGACCAACAACATTGTTTCCTTTTGGCTTGTCAATATCCTGCGCCATAAGGGACTCATCAATGTGCAGATGACTCCCCAACTCAACAAGAGTTAACTCTTCCTTCTTATGTTTCAAGGTATGCTTAAAATCTTTTCAAGAAGGAGGGAGTTTATCAATGATACAAGAGACCTGAATAGCCTCATCCATATTCATTTTATGTTGTGTAAATCTACCAAGTATACCAAGAAGTTCATTGTGTTGTTCCATAACTGGTCTTGGATCAGTTATTTTGTAATTTGTGAAATTACTAACAAGGAACTTCTTACTTGATGCATCCTCAACCATATATTTGGTCTCCAAGGAATCCCATAGTTCTTTGGAAGATTCAGCATTCTGGTAAATATCAAATAAAGAATCAGACATACCATTGAGGATTAAACCTCTACAGACATAGTCATCATTCTTCCACTTAACCCTTTTCCTGATTTGTTCCATGGTTGCATCATCACTGCCATTTTTAAGAATAAGAGTAGTCAACACATATACCACACTCATGCTGGAAAGCAAGAACTGCATCTTCTAAAGTCCACCCCTTCAAACTTATCAAGCTTGCCAAAGTTTGAAGTCATGTGTATCATAGCAGCAGCATCTATTGATTATCACAAAATAATCTTCTTTGATTGTTGGTTGTAGTATATCCTAGATCAGGATAAAGACTATTAATAGCCTAGCTAATTGCCAAGATGGTTACCGAGTATCACTTGAAGTAGTGTAATCACTTTCCAAAGAAGATTATTCGACCCTATGCTTGGGTTACACGAATACCTTCTTGGGATAAAACCAAGTATTTGTTCTTATTCTAGGCACAGATCAAGAACCTTGCGTTTCTATGTGTTTTTGTTTTCTGTATGTTTTTCCATGCAACTGTGATTCCTATTTATAGAGGATTTACTCAAAACCTATTCATGGAATTAATAAGAGATTAATGACCAATTAATCTCTTCCATAATTATCCTTCATAATTTAGGAATTAGTGGTTACATGACCAAATTAAATATATGGTCAGTAATGCAGTCAAATCTGCCACTTAAATAGGCAAAAGATATTACAAAACATTTAATGTAGTCAAACTTGCCACTTAAATATTTGTAACCACCCATTTAATTCTAACCACTAAAAGAGTCAGGGAAAATCAGTGACTTAATGGGTGTACACTCCGTACCTGCAAACCCATTTCCAAGTATGATCCGATTCCTACAATTGCACTAAATTTCCAACATAGATTAAGACAGAAACTTGAGGTGAATGTTTTTTGTTTTCCAACAGTGTCTTAAAGTGCAAGGTTATCAGGTCTAAGAGGTTACAAACATTAAGGTTGCGTTTAGTTGGAGAAAAAATTTCCTAATTTTATGTTTTCAAATTTGTAAAAAAGGAGGAAATTTATTTTTCACAAAACATAGAAAACGCGTTCATGTGATATTGTTTTCCATTCTCAAGAAAACAAGGGGGGGTTACAAAGAAAACAAGGAAAACAAAAAAATGTGTTGTGTAGTTTCCTTTGTTAATTTGGGAAATGCATGTTTTGTGTTTTGTAGAGAATTTTGTTAGAAAATAATGATTTGAACGCGATCTCTGTTTTCTTTGTTTTTCAAAAAACATTTTGTGAAAAACAATGGTGTTTTCCCCTAACTAAACGCACCCTAAGTTTGACAAAGGGTTTAACTGAGGCTTCAAATGTTTTTGGTTAGAGTATCAAAAAGGAATCTATCTTGAAAGGTTATTTGACTTTAAGGATTAGTATGATTTTCAAAAGCGGGTTAGCATACGACTTTCAGGCTTGTAAGTTGATTCTTTAGTGTCTCTAAAGGGAAAAACAAGTTTTGAAAAAGAATCGCTAGCATGAGAAAAATGGTTAAATGCGTACGTGTTTAGTTTGAGGTCATGCTATGAGTGGATGATCATGAAAAAAATGGTTATTAAGAAGGTAAGGTTGAACAATCTTAAGGTGAGGCTCAAGTTTTAAGGGATTATCAACTTGAGGAAGAGGATATGAAGTGATAGAAAAGCAAGCATGAAATGTTAGACCTTCACAGTGAGGTAGGCGGACATGCTGGAAAAGCGGTTCATGTTTAATTAAGAGGGTGTCAAAGACAATGCTATTGTGGCAAATTAAAAAAGGGGTCTACTCAAAAGGTTAAGCGATGCTTAAAGTTGCGTAATTAGGTATTGGCTAAGTTTTACAAATTTACTGAAATTTAGTTAAAGTAAGTAGGGAAGGAATTCGATTGCTTGATACTTAATTAATATTACTTGAGATGTGAAATCAGTTACATTTTGCTAAAAACGTGAATGCGTTCATTTTTGATAAACCCATTGACAACAACAACACCTCTATTCCGACTTTATCAACCGCTTCTCGTCACAGATGTAAGGACATCTTTGCAAAACTAATCGATATGGATTATAAGATCCATACAACACTACGTTCAGATAACTTTTTTTGGAAACAATGCATACTAAATTCAACCAGAACCTTCTGTTCTTGCAACCACAATCTTTCGCATCCGATTGGGTAAAAATAAAAATTGAATCAGAAAAAAATTACATTTCAAGGGTTCAACTTTTCCGTTATCAAGATAAACGTTTACTAGAATTTGACAATCATTGCATTTCACCATTGGGCTGAAATACTCAATGGTAATTTGCAACGACTGACAAGTTCTAGTAAACAGTTATCTTGAAAATTGAAGAATTGAACCCTTAAATAGTAATTTTTCCGAATTTGATCTTATTTTTAGTCCAACACATGTAAAAGTTCAGGTTATAAGAAGCGTCAAATTCTTGCAGATTATTTGTGTCCATTGCAAGAACCTTCTGTTCTTGCAACCATAATCTTTCGCATCAGCTCGGGTAAAAATAAAAATCAAATCAGAAAAAATTATATTTTAAGGGTTCAATTTTTCCGTTATCAAGATGTTAGAAATTTGGGTTAGGGTGTGTTTGATGATAATCTTGGATATCTGTCTTGAATCGTGTTGAGTTCACTTTTCATATAAAGTATTTCGACCATATTGGTGCCTGGGTTACACGAAATCCTATCAAGATAATTCAAGAAGAACATTTTGATTCTAGGCACAAGAGATCAAAGCAAGAACACAGAAAAATTGTATGATTTTTCGTATGTTTAACGGAGACCATATATGTCTGTTATAAACAGACGTTTTTTACAGTTATGGCGATTAATTCCCAACAGTTACAATTGTTCACCAACAGACATGTTGGTTGGGTTTTGGCGGGAAATTAATGTAGATCCTTAATACATATTTATGAAAAACCGTTTAGATTTTCAGGCGCTGCCCCAAACCCCGCAAGGGGCAGCCCCCCTTGACCCTCGCCCGCTGACCTGGCAACGGGACCTCAGCAAGGGGCTCTGCCCCTTGACCCCGCAAGGGAGCGCGACCCCCTTGACCCCCGCATTTTTGTCATGGTCGAAAATATATTAGCTCAACGAGTGTGCACTCCACACTTCCCTAACTCATATCCGAGCCGAATATGAAATCTCATTAGTCTCTATTTTATCGCAATTACCTAAAATAGTTGATGACACTAGGATTTTTAGCACTAAAAGCATGAATAGTTCATCATTTACTAAAATATATATAATGATATATACAAGTATGTTAAAACAAACATAACGAAACAAACAAATGCATAAATGAAAATGTCTTGCGATTGAATTTTCATCTTAGTATAATACACATTCCAAATACTCGAGAATCGGGGTGTCGTAACGATTGAACCCGTCAACTCATTTGAATACCTGAAGATATTATACACATAAGTTTCTACAACACTCTATTGTTCGTACTTGACACTATTACAAGCCATGTGTCCTTATCCATTAATGAACATATAGGAAGCCAAGTCCAAGCTTCTTGAAGCGGCAAAACTTCATGCTCACATAGGTGGTCCTTTTAGTCTTGCACATGCATTTGCAATTTTTCAAAAGAACCATTAAGAAGATATTCTTCAACCTAACCATCACTTGCAGGTCTGAACACATACCTCGGGAAGATAAACACACGTGTTCCAATCTCTAACTATGAGCTTTCCACATTGAATTCAGCTTCTAACGTTGTATTAGAAGGGAATTGGGTATCTCATAGGTAGTAGATCTAGATGGACTTTAATCCCATCCCTATCACTGACTTAATCACTAAGTCTCTAGCTAACGCCTTCGTCAAGTGGTCAGCTAGATTATGTTGTGACCGAACAAACTCAATAGATATCACACCATTCATGATTAGCTCCCTAATCATACTATGTCTAACACCTAAGTGTCTAGACTTGCCATTATATATTTGACTATAAGCTTTAGCCAATGTGGCAGCACTATCACAATGGATAGAAATCGGTG
This sequence comes from Tanacetum coccineum, assembly GCA_026074375.1. NCBI lineage: Eukaryota > Viridiplantae > Streptophyta > Magnoliopsida > Asterales > Asteraceae > Tanacetum > Tanacetum coccineum. The sequence continues at coordinate 18,732 of BQNB010098996.1, forward strand.
CTATTGGTTTCGGCCATATTGGAATCTCATGTATCAAGTTTCTTAGCCATTCTGCTTCTTTACCAGCAGCAGCCAATGCTACAAACTCAGATTCCATAGTAGAACCAGTTATGCATGTTTGCTTCTTGGAAGCCCATGAAATGGCACCTCCCCCAAGCAGGAACACCCATCCACTAGTAGAAGATGAATCTTCAACATGATTTATCCAGCTAGCATCTAAATAACCTTCTAACACCAAAGAATATCCAACATATGATAAACCATAATTCATAGTACCTTTCAAGTACTTGAATACCCTTGTTATTGCATGCCAGCAAGGGGCAAGGGGCGCTGCCCTTTTACCCCGCAGGGAGGCGCGACCCCCTTGACCCCCGCATTTTTGTCATGGTCAAAAACATATTAGCTCAACGAGTGTGTAATCCATACTTTCCTAACTCGTATCCGAGCCGAATATGAAATCTCATTGGTCTCTAGTAAATCATAATTACCTAAAATAGTTGATAGACACTAAATTTATCAACACAAGATAACCGTTCACTAGAATTTGACAATCATTGCATTTGAGCATTGGGCTGAAATCCTCAATGGTAAACTGCAAGGAATGTCAAGTTTTAGTAAACAGTTATCTTGAAAATTGAAGAATTCAACCCTTGAACAGTAATTTTTCCGAATTTGGTCGTATTTTTAGTCCAACAGATGTGAAAGTTCAGGTTGTAAGAAGCGTCTAATTCTTGTAGATTTTTTGTGTCCATTATTACCACTTTTATTTTCGGGATTGTCCTATGTACATATCTTGTACTCCCTCTCTATAAGTTTTGTGAAGACGTCCTTAGTCCCATGAGAGAAAGCGGTTGGGTCTTGTCTGACGTGGTGGGAAGGAATTTCAACTCCGAAGATAAGGATCTAAGGGTCATTTTTAAATCTAAATCAACACGTTCTCTGGATATAAGGACCATCCCGATTTCTTCATGGCACATATGGTGAATTGGTGATTCACATGAAGCTTTTCTTGAGGATGTTAGGGAGGTTGAAAATTCGTTTCTGGTAAGCTATTTCATACAAGTTTTCGTTCCATGGTTTTTTCATGTTTCAGCCTTTTGTTTATTAATTATAATGTGGAAGTTCACATTTTAAATATTTCATATTGTAAATCACAGCTGTGGATTAACTTAGTGAAGGAACAAATAGATAGGCATAATCATGAAAATTTGGCAGATGATATGTGGGGTGTCAATTTCAAACTCGACACGAAACCCGACTTGAAACCGACATGAAAATTAACAGATTCGGGTTGACTCTAAATAGATTTTGGGTCGGGTTTGGGTCGACCCATCCAACCCGTTTATTAAATAGGTTAGGTTCGGGTTGGGAATAAATTAAGCGAGTCGACCTGCCAACCCGTTTAAGATTTTTTTCTTAAATTAAAAGTTATTTATATTTTATTATACGGGTTAACATGGTTAAACAGGTCGACCGCAAACCCGTTTAACCTGTTTAACTCATGTAATGTAGGGGTGGCAATTCGGGTCGGGTTCGGGTTGACGGATTCGGGTTGGCATGTTGGCGGGTCAGAAAACCCCAACCCGAACCTGACCTATTTAAATAATCGGATCAGCTATGTCAACCCTAACCTGTTTACACATAACCCGAACCTGACCCATTTAACCCATATATATATATTTGGGTGGCGGGTTAAATAGGTTACACGGGTTGAATAGGTTAAACGGGTTTTGAGTTGACCCATTTAACCCGTTTTATATACAAAAGTTGGCAGAGTATCGTGGTGTTGCCAATGTTGTTGCTTGGTTGCGGAACCTTTTACGTCAGCTACATACTCCTTTACCTTCTGCTACGCTTGTTTACTGTGATAATGTCAGTGTTGTATACTTGTCATCTAATCCGGTTCAGCATCAACGTATGAAACATATAGAGATAGATATTCATTTTGTTCGTGATTTCGCGTTCTTCATGTTCCATCTCGTTATCAGTTTGCCGACATTTTCATCAAGGGCTTGCCTTCCGCTTTGTTTGAAGAGTTTTGTACCAGCTTGAGTGTTCGGTGTCCTCTCGCTCAAACTGCGAGAGAATGTTAGTAGACATATTAATTAATTGGGCTCAAACCCGTTTTCAAAATATTCATTGTATTTTTTATGTTGTACCGAACCTATTATCATTATTCATTCAGTAATTCACAATTAACAATCACTTCTTTTAACATGGTAAAATAAACCATCATGTTGTATTTTATTCATGTTTTCATTCGACAACTGAAAACTACAAAATTGTCTAGTACATCATCATACAACATATAAGTACACATTACCTACTAATAATATCAAAACATCATCATTATTATTTTACTTACAGGTCTCGCTTTCAAGTTCCAAACTAGAACTAATAACATTAAATAGAAGCACTTAACAATAGCAACATGTCAAATACTACAATCCATACATACCAATACCATTACACATAATATATGCATGTATAGATAGTTGTCTAATTAAGACCAAACCCACCAGCCCAGAGCGTCGTTTTCCTCGGGATGGTTGTGATCCGCAGTTGCAAACATATACGGGAAATGGTTATGCCCGTCATCACTGCCGTCATCCTCTTCTGACTGATCTATTGGTGGTACATATTCATGAGGGTAGTCATCATCAGGGAAATACGAATCACCGCTGTCCACAAGCTGTGGACCATCAAGATCATCAACCACTGCACTCCCACCGCTACCTGTACTAAAGTGATCCTCCAATTTCACATTCTCATGGGGAGCTAGAACATCTCCACCTTCATTGGCATCTGCGGCAGAATCTTGACCCGCCCCAAAATTTTCGTGCACCTCGTTAGGCTGCAGCTTCTCAGTCAAGGAAAGCACCTGTAAATAGTATTGAATGATTGATCCAGATTAAATATATTAAGAAAAAATTAAACTATGGCATATAATGGGTATGTTTGGCGAAATGGGCTGGAGCTGAGGCTGAGGCTGGAGGGGCTAGGGCTTATATTATAAACCAAAATTGAAATTTGTATTTTTGTAAACTTGTTTGGCAAATGGGCTAGGGCTGGGGCTTATTATTGCAAAATTACTAAAAATGACATAATTAAATGAGTTTTATTGTATATGTTAGATATTTTTGTGGGTAAATATGTAATTTATGGTTCATAAGCTCCGGGCTAAAGTTTTTAGCCCCTTTTATGGGGCTGGGGCTTATAGAGGCTTATGACTTCATAAGCTCGCGTGACAAACGAGGCTTATTTTATAAGCCCAAGCCCCAATAAGCCCTTCCCCAAACACACCCGATATGTATATATGTTAAACAACATGCGTATACATTACAATCTATATAGTGATCAAGCGGGGGTGAATGGGACATTATAACTTTTTGTAGGTAAGAAGGAATATTATTATATCTAAGCCATGGACCCCTCCAAACCACAACATCAGGCAAGAAGATCAGATTCATTCTATATGCCAAGAACAAATTAATAGCTGTTTTATGTTCTTATTCTTCCTCATAAAAAGTTGAGTTATTGACTTTAATTTGTAATCAGTTTGTAAACTAACACTGTAATTTGTAAATATGAGTCTTTTAGACAACAAGTTACACATGTTATGTCTTCTTTGTGTCTTTTGGTATATCTTGTGTTGATGTTAAAGATTTGCATATATATCCGATAGTAGTAAGATCTTATGGTACATGTTTGTTTAATATCTGGAGCAAATTTTCTTTTTTTCTTTCTTGTCTTGTAGGGGTGATCAATAACTAACGCATACGACACATACGAAAGACTGATGGCGCGATTTATCAATGAACTTTTTTATGAGAGGGACAGCCTACGTAGCAAGGACCACATCAGAATCATATTGTGATAACATAAGTCGTTTTCTCGATGCTTTATTCCAAAACTTAACTACAAGGTCACAGAAAAATCATATAGCTAGGTGGTATTATAGGGACTACATGTGAGCTAAATAATCTAGAGATGGAAAGGGATAATTCTGGTATTGGGTTGGAGAAATATGGAGCAATATACTCATTAAGGTTTTCACAAACTTTGTTACTTCGTTCGAGTTTAACTCCAACCAACCAATTTTAATCTAGGCTGAAAGAAATTATTATTAGCATGATCAAAGTAGATACAAAAAAATGTTAGTTTAAGTCGACTGCAAAGTTCGGGTATCCTTACCGGTTTAATTTTTTTTAAAGTCTTTAGTTTTAATTATGAGTCTTTTTTAATGAGAAACCTTGTCATGGTCAAATCCTAATTTGAAGACGCTACTAGAACATGTTTCAGACTTGATTTGCATGTGTATATATATAATAACTTATATAATTTGATCAGACAAGCAAATTAATTATTAACCAATCCGAAACACCCTCATAGCAATTCCTCTATTGTACCATAAAAAGTTTTAGCAACTCAAAACTGCTAACAAGTTCATACATGTTTGAATGAAAACGATGAGTTGTATTACCTCAGCTTTAAGCTTTTCGTTTTCCTTGACTATGGAGTCAAAATCGGATGCGAGGATATCATAAGAAGACTTGAGACGATCATAGTCTTTTTCAAGGGTCTTAGTTTTCCACCGAGCACGGCGATTTTGGAACCAAACAGCCACCTGCCTCGGCTGCAATCCTAGCTTCTTAGCTAGCTCCGTCTTCCTCTCCGGCTCCAGCTTGTTCTCTTCCTCAAAACTCCTCTCTAGCATGTGTACCTTAAGGATCCAAGTTTATTCAATCATACCATATATCACACCCACTATCTAAGTATTTTTGTTTTTGTACGGTGATTTAATTGA
>BQNB010098997.1:0-25029 GCA_026074375.1 Tanacetum coccineum
TTTTTGAATTAAAACTAAATATATAATAATACTAAACTAGATTATACTAATTAACAAATAAGCAAAGCAATTAAATGAAAAAAACTATATAAAAAAAGATATGCTTGCTAAGTGACGTTGAAAGTTCCCCAAGTGTGAATTAAGGTTTTACTTAACGAATTAATTTCCTTAGAAAAGATAATTATCTCACAACGTTGGCTTATATTGACCAAAATCTCTTAAAAAGATATTAATTACTAGATGTGTCGTTTGACTATTTTTCTGGATTTTGCCCTTCAAAACATTCAAACTACAAATCTAAATAATCGAGAATTATTAATTAACAAACCTTTTTACAATCCACACTTAATTTCCAATCCACAAATCACTTAGCAAGCACTAATAAACTACTCACTAATCATAACAATTAAGCTAGCAACAATCATTCTAATAAGCATCAACATATTATAAAACTACAAATTATGCTACTTTTACTATGGATTGAAAAAGGAAGAAGATTAAAACCCGATTGATGAAACCAATATGAATAAAACTACCCGATTTAATAAGCTAAAGCAAATATTAAAATTCGATCTAGCTTATTAAACCCTTAAGCTCCGGCCTTAGATGTTGGAAGGATTGAATACGAAATAAGACACGAAAAGTTAGGACAAAATAAGCTAATAAGATGAAAAACCTTTTTAGAAAAAAATAATCTATTTTGAAAATGATATTTTGTAAAAACTAGATTAAATCTAATAAGCTCCTTGTAAAATTAAATTTTGAAAATGTTGTTCCCACTTAGTTAGTGAACAATAACTACGAAGTTATCATTAACTAACTCACGACATGCAAGTAAAGTAAACAATTGGTTCTTTGAAAAGGTTTTGTGTAAACAATTATAACAAATAAATACAAGACACAAAAATTAACTTTTCAACGTTTAACTCTTTTATTAAGAATTATACCCCATTGTATGCGGAACTACAATGGGGATTGAATGACAATATGTGTATGTGATCTCCTCACTAATAACTTTGCATAAACCTAAAGAGTTATGAAAAGTTAACTACTATGCTAACCAACTGAGCTTGCTCAGAGACTTAGTATATTTGGAGGAGTAGATGTGTGTTTGTGAAAGATACGACTTTTAATGCACAAACTTAACATCTACTCTATTACAAGAGTTCTATTTATACTACTTAGGAAAGGTCACACCTACATGGTTGTTGAGCACTTATCTTAGATCTAATAGGTTAGCACATTTGTACTGCTTTTTCCCTATCACGATATCTATTCTAAGTATGTGACAAATGCTCTTTCCAATTTCAGTTTCTGACACTGAACTTTCGGCAGCGGAATCTCCCTGATCCGTGCTTCCACCCTCATCAAACAACTTGTCCACACTAGCCTCCAAATCATCTTTGGAGCGGGTCAGGGCAACCGGTAGGAGCGGAACTACATGCCCTATGGTGGAGTCTAGAAGTTTCGTTTCCCCCTCAGCGCGCTCCCTTTCGACAATCTTTACCTTAGTAGGATCCACAACATGGATACAAGCAAACAAGTCCATCTCTGCATAAACAAACAAATAGTCAAAAACAAGGTCACAAACTACAAGGTGAACAATGTATAGCGACAAACACCTACCCTCATCGTTGTCATGAAGAAACCTGGGATAAGTATCCTCATTTAGAGTGTAGTAACGACTCATTTTGACCAAACAAAGGAATGGCTTCGGAAAATTCTGGAATGGAGTTGGATGTTCAACAAGGACAGCATAATCGTCCATGTTAAACTCAGTGGACTTAGGAAGAGGATCTCTTGAAACATTTTTACCAGTATTCCACGGAAAGGAAACCGGGCAAGCAAAGGCATCGACCCAGAAGAAGTGGTCATTCCAGTGTTTGAGTGAATCTATGGGTTTGGTATAACATACGGCGGAACTATCAGAACGTTTACTAAAAGACATCCACCCCTTGTTCTTAGAATTTACGTAAAAACACCAGAACAACCCAACCATTGGCTCAATGCTATAAACACGGCATAAGATCTCAAAGTGAGAAACTTTGGCTGCCACAATAATAGAAAGTTGGGATAGATTGATACGAAAGTACCTAAGCACATCAACAAGGAAAGTGGAAAGAGGCAACCAGAAGTTGGCATACTTAAAGAATCTGGTATAAACACCAATCTTCCCGACGGGCCTTTCATGCATCATTTGGTTACGACTAGGCAATTGTGGATGACCACTCTCAGGAATGTGAAACTTACGACAAAAAGTGTCAAGACCCTTTTGAGTAAGAACAAACTTAATATATGTAATATTGCTCTTGATGAAAAATAAGAAAAGATCAAAGCCTAACCTGAAAGCCTAAAAGTTCCTTGAAGAAGGGCACAATGCAGAGAAAAAAGTTAAAAAGCTCACAGAATTTTTAACAATGGCATAATGGTGGGAGAAGAGAAAAAGGAAACAGTGAAAACTAAATCGGGTATTAATACCCATGGTGTATATAATTCAAAATAATCCCAGATAGGTACACGTGTCCATGACATCCGAGTCAACGGCTAGGATTGAAAGTAAAAGATAATGATAACAGTTAGACAAGTGGACCACACAGTCAAATTAGTCAGGAGATGAAAGGCCAAAAAAAGCCCATGTCTCACAAGCTTTACCTAACATGTACAAGGAAGCGTCGCGAAGAAGCAAACGACAGTAGAAGAAGTAAACGACCACGGAAGAAGCAAATGACCGCGAAAGAAACCAAACTATCACTAAACCCTAGTCTAGTAACATTTACCGCACGCAACAAGCAACGCTGCACGCAATAAACGAACTAGACTAGGGGGCTTGATGACGTATAGTACGAATAACAGGCTTATTGGGCTTAAATCGTACTATACACATTTGGGCCCAGGCCTAACACAACAAAACATACGAGCTACCACTAAGCCCAGAGATAACTTGGCTGCGGCTCGGATGTCTCAAGACACGCGCAGATAAGACACTTCCGCAACACGTATGCGGAAGGTGATATGTGTCCGCAACCACGATTACAAGCGGATCCTTACCCGACAAGGGTCCTACTCTGGCTAGTAACAATCATAAGCGAAATACTAGGAAAACCTATTATTGGGCTCACCTATTAAAAGGGGTCTTTGACACCCCCAAAAGGTATGATTTTACCGACTCATATTTACACACACGTACTTTGACATTCTCTGACAACATGATTTCTTACTCTCACATCGGAGCTTAATCATGGGGTCCGTCTCCACGGTAAGGCTAACGGTTTATCTTTATTTGTGTAGGAAATCGTCTCATTACTTGGTTTAGTACAAGATCTAATCCATCAACAGCTTATTGGCCTGACCCAATAAGCATCCTAGATCCATCTCATACCCCGTTATACTTTTTGTACTAACAGCTTAATCATACTGTCATGTCAAGTATCACTCTATTTATAAACTTGCATAAGATTAAAAAAAGTTGTGGTGACATCAAACAGAAACTTTCTTAATAACATGAACGAGGTTTTAAGCCTGCGCTTCGCCGCAGAGCGCATCCCTAAACGTCGTTGAGTCAAGTGAAATCTTGCTTATTTCTAGCTTGAAAGAAGTAAAATGAAATATGTAGAAGCAAGAAGTTTATTGAGTTACGAAATCATATTTGACATAAAGCATGTACCAAAATGCAGAAAGCAATGTATAAGTGTACAGATTTACCATGAACCATGCACCAAAATGCGACACATTGCTTTTCGTCATATTGCCTTAAACTAACTTTTATCATAAGACTAATAGTTTTCTTCCATATTGGTTCTACCATAAATGACTGATATTTAGTCTCTCTTTTTTTTGCTTCTAATGATAGGTCTGTGTGACTGTGTGGAGACCTTTTTGTAGAAGATGCTTTTGGTTCTGCCGGTGTTGCAGTGGACGGGCTGTCCTTTTTCGTTGGCTGCACTTCGAACTTTTGGCGCGGTATAGTTGTGACTATTGTCTCTACGATGGCTTCTATGATGTCATGCGGGGGCGTCCCTGCAAAACATATGTTCTAGAGTTAGCAGAGGTTAAAAAAGATGGTCACTGAAGTTAGAAACAAAGTACAACCTGTATGCTGTTTTTTGCAAGAATTTCACTTTTTGAAATACCACATGTATGTTGTTTTTTATGCATTTTGAATGCTCTTTGTCATGTAGCAGAAGATTATTGTTTACACCTGTCGTGTATGTCCCTTTTTAACCCGCCTCACAATACTATTGTCATCAAGAGAGAGCTGCTGAACCCTCCTTCCTCTTTGTTATTACCTGTAGTTTTTGTTCCAGCATGTTGCTGCTCAAAAGTGATTCTTTTAAAAAACCCCAATAAACAGATAAGTTTTGGCAGGTTGGGTTTAGTGTTGTGACCGTTACAAATGATTACCGCGTCAAATACCACAACTGAATTAAGGTCGCTAGTTTTCGACTCAACCACGAATTCGGTCATTGCAGTAAAAAAAAGTATCCATTTAGAACTCCGGCATGTAAGCGGCCAATAGTTATTTTACCCTTGTGTTCGTCATATTCAGTGCTTGTGACCTGCATACATAAACAAAAAGTTAGCTGAAGGTCTTGCAACATATGCAGTGAACAAAGCTCTTATGAGAAAAATAGCTTTAAAATTTCTGAAGTAAACACCCGCTACAACCACCATCAGATCCCACAATGCCTGCAATCACCATTTCATAATGAGTTGCCTTGCCACGATGCGGCGCGTGTGGCAATTCGAAATTCTACAATTCAAGGAACAACCTCATGCGCTCCTTCTGACATATTTCTTTGCGCCTTTAAACCGTATAGAAGTGGCTTTTTTTAACTAACAATGGAGACCTTTCATCATGATCCTAATCTCTTATATGTGTCTTTCATCGGGAAGTTCTATACACATTTTAAGTTGTACTTCAGGGATAAAGAAGACACACTTTGACTACTTTTAGCCAAATCTACTATTTTTATTTTTTTTTAAAAGACTTATTGGAAGTCAGGTAGTCGCTTTCCCAAGGCGTTTCCTTTTGTGTCTAAGCTTTAATCCCTACGCTGAGGTAACTACTAAGCATTGGCATTTGGCTTTCACTATTCTTACTACTATATTTAAAACAAAATTTCTTGCATAGGTTAGCAAGATTCAAGTACAAAAGGTGAGTAGTTTTACCAGAATCGTATCCACTTGTTCATATGTCAATTGGCTTCTTGCGGTTCTCCTAGCGAAGACAAAAGTCAACTGTCGGACGAAAGAACTTGATCGTCCGTGTGATATTTTGCTTCCGCAGCATCAGCAGGTGCTACAAACCGAATAAAAGCAAATCCTCTTGGCCTCCTGCAAAAACTACATATAATTAATAAAATAAAAAGGTAAATTTTGACACGGATATTTGTTGAGCTGTTTGTAAACCTAAAATATAGTATTCTCGGCCTAACTTATTAACAATTATTTGAAAAAAGTTTGAATCAAACTTCGATTTACAGATTTGTAAAAGCATATATGAATCTCCAGCGCGATTGGATTCGATCCTCTATGTAGTTTTACCCTAGTACTATGCACAAACCCAATTCAAATAAGCCTAATACTTGGCAAAGACAATGCAGCAGCCCGAATTGAACCTAAAAATCCACATTAACCAAATCCAAATAATATATAAGCCTAATACTTAACAAACCGAATGCAGTAGCCATAGTTTATCCTAAGAATCCACATTAATCAAATCCAAATAACCTCAACCCTTATTGAACACAATGCTATAAACAAAATCAACAAACCTAAAATTAATTTATTCTCATGTTTTGAATAATCTACTTCATCTTTATTCTTGCATAACCGAACCTGCCAAATACTCAAAATTAGAAAATAGGGGCATGTGGATGGTTGAAGAGTCGGTAAATTAAATAGTAGGTAACCGGTTTTTTTGGTTTCCGGCTTTTCAGGCAGGTTCTGAGTTTTTCAGGCAGGTTTCGGGTTTTAGGCGGGTTCCGGCAAGGCATTTAATGCCTTTCTTGGGGATACAATCCTGGGATTTAATATAAAGGTATAATTCCATCATTAATATTTCTCAACGTCATTCAATCGTGATAGTAACTGAAATCTCTAACGCATTAGTGCAACTATCTTTTCTCATGTTTTTACTTTAAAGGGAAGAACAAAATAACTTTGTCCCTTAGGTTGTCCCGCAATGCACAGGTTCGCATACGTGCAATGAAAAAGAGACTTCATGTGGCTACGTTTAATCCCACTGTGGGAAGATAAGGTAACCATGTGGCTACGTTTAAACACTTTCAAACAATGGGCAACTATCAGCTATTAAACTTTTTTATGCAGACACATTTTCGTGGCTTAGTTATAAGTCTACTTTTATTCTATAGTTTTAAACTATGTAAATTGGTGCATCTTTCAAATGTATGAGACAAGTATTCGAGAAAAGGGATAATATATATCGATAAATATTTAGACTTGTGAACATGTAGTTTTTGTGTGACTCTTGATGCGATACGGATTAAATTTTTAGTCATTCAAATTTTGACACTATAGAAAGTGAAGGTTGGTATTACATGCATCAACTACTTATTGTGTATGGCTTTCGTTTTTAGAAACCAATTAGAAATTACGTAGCTAAATCTCAGTCATTAAACATGTTAAATAATCTATATGACTTGCTAGTGATGAACGCTATTACATGAGAGTTGGTGTGGTGATTGAACTTGACCCATTTTGACCCATTACTTAAGCCGTATGTTAGAACTTTAAGCATTTCCAAACAACTAAATGAAGGAGGCGTTTGGATAATTTGAAACTGTTTCAGAACCTGCCTATTTTAATGCACATTTTTTAAAAAACCAAAACTTTTCAAAACTGCTTATCTACTTAAAAATTAGCCAGAAAAGAACTTAATTAAGCAATCCCACTAAACCATGTAGATAAAGGCAATAGCAGTAGAATATACCTTGAGTGTTTGAAACAACGACGAAAAAGATCGGTTGATCTCTTTCCTTCCTGCACCTAGCAGTTCTCCCCTTTCCAAAATCTGTCAAACAAAAAAGTGTCTTCATATACGATTGCGAAAACATTTTTGTTTCTAAAATCAGAAGTAGAAACTAAAAAGCTGAATGCAACTAAAAAGTAATCTGGAATAACCTCCAAACAGATTTGGGTCTGATTGCGATTGGCAGGCGGTTCATTTCCAGCGTCCACATCGGGACTCGCCAAAGGAGTAAACTGAATCCATCCGTGCAAACATTGGTTCAAAATCATGTTCGGAACCGACTTCAGCTCTCAACCACGCCCGTTTCATCCCAATTTCAACCCCTATTTCAGCACCTACACGCACATGTCTCAACTTCCATTTCAGCCCCTAATCCCACACCCACTTCAACCCACAAACTCACCCATTTTAGCCCCCACTTCTGCCCCCAAAACACACCCATTTCACCACGTTTCAGCCCCCAAACGCATCCATTCTACATCAATAAAAGTGGCCAAATAAGAAGGTTGTAAATTCACAAAAAAATAAGACTCCTAAATTTTTATAAAAACTAAACCTTCTTCTGATTTTTAAACGCTGATCTTTTTTCTTATTTTTACTAATATTTCGCTCTTCTTCGAAACCCGACTCGGATTCGGAGTCGGGTCAACAGCCGCGCTGGACTCCTAAGAATAGAACTGCAGCAAGCGTTCAGATAAGCAGTTTAGAATAAGCATTACTTTTTAATACTCAATCATCTAACTGTCTATTAATCAGACATATAGAATAATTTCTAAACTATATGACGTAATTAATCAAAGCTATAAACATGATTGAAATATAAAAAAACAATAATTAAGCATTAAGGTATACCTGGTGGTTCAGGAGTCGTTACAGCAGCTTCGCCTCTACCACGCTTACCTGCCATAACATTCAGTTTCGTAATTCTAAGTTTTAATTATATTTTGAGAAATTCTTTTTGCAAAGAAAGTTATCGAAGGACACAAAACATACACCAAGACATGTATTTGCCCACACTGGTTCATGTTGTTTTCTTGACTCGTCTTATATTTCGTAAGCCTATTTCTTTTCTAAATTTGTACATCATCGGCTTATGATAGATAAGGCCATAAGCCCAAAAATAAGCTGAAAATCCTAAACTTGATTTAACCAAGCAGCTGAGGCTTATTATTTCTAATCTCATTTAACCTCAAAACATAAATTTATGCACATATCATGATATTAATTATAAACTGAGTTAAAAACAATGCAATCCAAAAAAGAAGCACATAATTACCTTGAATAAGAATAAACTGCCTAGTTCCTTAATCCCACCACATCGGAGTCCCGAATAAACCTGCGTATACCATTAACAAAAGAAAATAAATCAGGAAATTATGGTTAACAAACTTACAAAATGAAACCCTTAGAGAATCAAAATAAGTATTCGAAGCTTTAAAAAACTTGTTGATAAAATATAATGCCTAAAAACATTAATAATATTTTTTTACATCTTTACGTTTTGATAATCACAAAATATAAAAACGTTCAACGTAAAATTAAACGTAAACAAGTATTTAGTAGTAAATATTCATTTCAAACTTATATCACTCCAAGGTATGAATAAACAAATGCTTGATGCATTTTATGATCAAAGGAAACTTTTATAAAATGTTGTAAACTTTTTATAAACATCACAAAACATCTTTTACATTTAAAAGAAATGTTTTATTCAAAATAAACATTTTGAATTTCAAATTTTCGGACCTAAAACGGCTAGAAATGGTCCAGTAAACACCTCCCCTGAATAGGACAAAAAGGAGCGTCTGAATAAGGGGCGGCCCCCTTAATTACATGGGCGGCCCCCTTAATTTTAAGGGGGCCGACACCCTATTTAAGGGGGCCGGCCATAGACTCCGCTCCTCCTTTTTGTCCTATAAATACTGGACTATTCCCCAACATTTTTCTCACCTTTTGCACTCATTCTTTCTGCTCAAAACAGCCCACTTATCCTCTCTAAAATCCTTTGATCATTTAATCATAAAGCTTTGTTTCCAAGTGATCCAAGCTATATTCCTCAAGTGCAAGAGAAGAATACTTCCATCATCAAGTGAAGAAGTATTACACCTTAGTGTGCATAGCAATCTTGTTGCATTCATATCACATATTTGTAAATCAATTGTATATCTTGTAGTTGTGTGTAGTAGCTAGATCTTGGTGATCTTTGTAAGTATAGTTAGATCGTTGTGATCTTACCAAGTAGTGTTAGGTAGTTGTGATATAAGTAGTGTGGTGAAGTGAAGTCGTGAAGTTGTGAAGAAGTCGTGAAGTTTTAAAGAAGTCATGAAGTTGTGAAGAAATCGTAAAGTTTTAAAGAAGTCGTGAAGTTGTGAAGTTGTGAAAAAGTAGTGAAGTTGTGAAGTCGTGAACAAGTCGTGAAGTTGTGTTGTGATAGATTGGTTCTAGCTATGATTAGAACTCGACATTTAGCTTAGTGTCGTAAATTGATTTTAGCAACGTTGTGTACGGTTTTCTCCGCCATAAGGGAGTTTGTTGACATAGTGAAGAAAACTCTCGAGTTTGGTGCTCGGGGAGTGGAGTAGGGCGAAGAGGTGCTTCGTGACCGAACCACTATAAAGCTTCGTGTTCGGTTTGCATTTCCTTTCACTTATCTCTTTACATTTATACTCGCATTTATCGCTTTATATTTATACTTTCAATTATGTGATGTGTTGATTATATAGTCTTAATTATGTCTTGAATAAATGTGAATATTGTGTGTTGGGTTGTATTGTTGTAAATCGATGTATTAATATGTGTATATAACTTGTATGAACACTCATCATATTGTATCACGCTTGATCGGTAATTTGATACGAAACATTTTAAGATTTTTAATGGAAACGTATTCACCCCCCCCCCCTATGATTTCCACAAGTACTACTTGTGATAGCCTAAGGTCTATGATTTAACTAATATCCTCAATTATCATGAAGTCTGAAACATAAGTGAAGTTTCTTACAAAGATATGCATTCCTTTAATTCTTCCTATGAAATTGCTTATCCCTCTATTTGGATCTTCCCTAGGGTCAAATTTTCTTCTCATGGTCCAATTATACAACATCCGGGTCATGATGTTCAGAGGAGAGTTAAGATTTATATAGGATTTTCCCACATGCACGTGTCCTATGTTGCATAGTATTTTCAGGTTTGACAGACATCCTCCTACAATGATGGGGTTCCTTAAAAACAAGGATGGAAATGGGCCACTCATTAGGTACTTATGGTATGCTAGTTCGCTCCTAGTCAGAAATATATCAAAGTATTCTGCTTCCAACCCTCCTGTAATTGTATTTTCATCCCCTTTAAGTTTTTCTTCATGAGAATCATCTGACTTTCTAATTATTTCAATAAACATTACGTCTCCATCATCCTCCTTTGTGCAAACAAATTTTATGCCGGATGATTAGGGTACCAAGCTGAAAGACTCAAGGAACGAATTGAGTTTATGAACTTTTTATGTGATGAATGAGATTGATGGATTAGGTGGTGAGGGTGGGTTGATGTTGATGTTTTCGGATTCACCCTTCTCTTCTCGCTCTTCTTCTTCTGACTTCTTATGTTCTCTATCAACTTCGACCATTGTGTGATGATCTTCGTCCTTAGTGCGTGTCTTCATGACTCCATTCTCTCCTGGCTTGTTATCACCGGATTTGTTTGGTTTCTTAAAACATTTTGTGATAGCATTGATCGAACTGTGGATACAGGTTGAGCATTGGGGGTCTTCTGTTAGGTAAGAACGAGCAGATAAAACTGGAGAGGTAGAATTAACATTCAGTTTTGGGTTCTTAATCGTGTTACTTGGGAGTGCTCCCGTTATTCGATCAGTAATGGCCTTCAAGATTCTGTTAATTTATTGGTCATCTAGCCTTATTGTTGTTTGAAATCGACTTTAAACTTAGATAATTTAGCATCTTGAGATGCCATGAAGTTAGACACTAATCCTTCTAGATTTGGTTAATTTTTTAAATTTTGAGGATTATTGTTGATGGAGCTGTTTGAGAACGAACCATTTAGTTGAGAATGATTAGGTGGGTTTGAAAAATTATTTTGAGAATTTTGGGGTTGTCTTAACCTATGGTTTGGATGACTTTTCAATGACGGATTATAGGTGTCACAAAGATTATTTTTCTTGGGTTTGAAAGTGTACCACTTGCCTCCCGCTTTGTCGGTACCCAAGGACGCATAATCAACAAAAGCTTGCTTGGGATTTTCCATGCAGTATTGAGTATCGTGGGGACCACTGTAGATTTCAGATGAAGAAGTGATTTTGTTAACTTAAATAGGTTGTTTAGAAGCAAGATGATGATTGGATGTACTCGGGACATCTTAAGGCAAAGAGATTGCCTTGACTGGTTTAGCAAAGTCCCTTAGGTCATTTCAACTATCGTTGTCATAGAGGGCTAGGTCGTCTAATAGTGCCCATGATTCTTTGGCATTTCTATCATGAAGTTTACCACCGGCCGACTGGTCGATGGTTGGCCTTGTGATGGGATTGACATGGTCATAAAACGAGTCCATACTTCAGAATGAGACTCTCATTGTTGTTGTTGGAACATCAGGATGTCATTACGGAGTTTTGCAATCCTTCTCGGTGGAAAGAATTGAGCAAGGAAACAAGTAGTAAGATCCTCCCATGTGGAGATAGATCCTGCTGGAAGACGTTGAAGCACATTGCTAGCTTGATCACGAAGGGAAAATTGAAATAAATGCAGACGCGTTCTTTCCCTATTTACAACATGAAGGTCAAGTAAGTCTATAAGTAAAAAGAAATCCTTGAGATATTGGTTTGGATCCTCGGACCGAAGTCCGTGGAATGAGTATCCGTTTTGTACCAATTTTATGGTGTCGGATCGCAAAGGCACCACATTTTCCCTATGGGGAGCTTAATGTTGTTTCGATAGCCCTCGTGGCTAGGTTTGGAGTAATCTCCAAGAGTATGAATAGGATTTTAGTATCCCATAGAGGTCAAAAAAAAAGAATTACCAAACAAATAACACAAAGAAAAGATAGACTACAAGAGAGCTAATTTACTGAAATTAAAATCTCACTTGATAGGAATCAAGCGAGTAGACCTAAGTTAGACAAGATTCAAAACCTAACTATTCCCCACGCAGCAGAGCCAAAAACTTGATGTACGGTTTATATGTAAGGACTTCACATGAAGTTTTACAATCCCCTAGGCAGTTCACCTAATCGTTGTAGTGTAGTATAGGCAAGACCGGGGTTGTTATCATTCTCTGGGGGAATAGGTTGGGAATGTTCGAACAGAATCTAACAGAGGTCTAAAGGGTTGTGAGGGGATTCTTTTTGTGTTTTTATGTTTATATAAAAGCAATTAAATATCATGGGTTGAGAGGTTGGTTGGTTTTTAACTACTTAAACTAATAATTAAATATATGCTACTGGTGATAATTATATGGTAAACGAACGTATTTACTTAATCATGCATTACTCCTTATTATGCTTCTCCAAATTATGTTGCTTTGTCACTCTTGCAATGATCTGTGTAAGTATTTCCTAAGTCATGAACGAATCATACGAACCCGCCGTCTATGTAATATTCCGTTAAGGTAATGCAAAAGTAAGTTAGTATGAAGACTATTACAAGGCCCAAAGAGTACATTACATGCAATTAAAACACTTACGAGAAATCAGTCATATTAGGAGTAAGGTAGTATGAAGACTGTAATCGATGGTATCCTTTCTACACACTCGAGTTTCCCTAGACGTTTATGCCAATTTAATATCTTATGGCTAGTTTTTTAAAGCCTAACGCGCACATCCATCACAAGAAGCAACATAATAAGGATCTACATATTAAGTTTCATGCAATCATAAGTAAATACTAAGGGATCTAGCCTAGCATGTTAAATCAAGAAGAAGAACAAGAATCAATCACAAAATACATAGACATTTTAAATGATTAAAGATAAATGAACTTCACTTGATTAAATCATGGATTGAAGGCTGATACAATAGGGTTTTAAGGCCCTAAAAATGGCCTAAAAGCTGCTACACTCGAACTATTAAAAATTACACACTAAAACCCTAAAAGGAGTTGGTATATATAGGAAAATAAGTTGCGACGGCGTTGCAAGATTTTTAAGTTGTTGCTTCGCCAAATCTTCTAGGGTTTCTTTTGAGGCGGTTACGATCTGACGCCGTCTTGAATTTCTCTAACGTCGTCTCTTGTATGTTCTAACGCCATCGCAAAGGATGGCGACGCCGTCTCTAGACACTGTATACAATTTCTTTAAATGAGTTGGTGTAGAGTCCTAGTCTTGTCCGCTTTTTCTCCAGTAGAGCCTAAGTCACGTGTATTTCCTCTAAAAGCCATCCAAATGCTAAAAATGCAAAAGCAAATGTTTAAGTACATAAATTAGGCATAATAGCATGATTTAGGGGTTAAATGACCCCTATAAAGCGTATAAAATGACACCATTCATTTATTATGTAGGGGCCTTTCCTATGTAATTAAAAGTGATGTTAGAAGTTTGGTCTAGATATATCAAGTTTTATTCTTCAGGGACCAAAGCTAAACATTGGAGTATATATAGCTAAAGAAGCTGGCTAGGGTTTCATTATCTCGATAGTTGTTATCTCTTTCTCTCTCAATTATCATTTGAGTTGTCTTGTGTATGTGATATTGATCTTAATATCATTACGTATCTTTAGTCTTATATTGATTAGTGATCAATCTCTTTATTTGAACATAATTTTGTTTGAGTGTTTAAGTGAACAATTATGGTAAGGGATTGGATCTACATAGTAGGGACAATCAAAGATTTCTTTTGTATGTTATTGTAAAAAACAACCCCCTCCTAAAAACTCTCTAGCGTCTTACAACTCCTAAACAACCCTAAATTGAATTTTTCATCCAATCGTCTTCTTTTTATGTTCTTGCATCAATTCTATTATAGAGTGTGATTAACACATCGTGCTTGATGAGGTGTCATTTTATACACTATTTCAGAGGTCATTTAACCCCCTTGATGTGCTGTCGTGTAGGGTCAATTATATGATTATCAAGTTTTAAATTTATATTTAGCCGACAAACCTAAAACAACACTTTAACGGGCAGTGTACCCGGTCAAGATGGAGTTTTGCGGTAAATAGGGTGTCGAACACTAAGAGTGAAACATTAATCTTATATTCTATCAGTATTTTAATGAGTTCTAATTAGTTTATTTACTGGTTAAACTTATATTATTTACTTTGTCTAATGATATGGGGGTTTTCAGCCTGAGAGACTGGCACAGGTTTGGTGGTGACAAATATCAATTCAATAAACAATAAACATGAAAGAAGAAAATCAGAAGATAGAAAAGCGGTACAAGCCAAATGATAGAAAACTGTATTAGCCATATTAAATCAAGTTCATTGTCGGTTTGTTTGTTTTAGTGCAACGATTTACTTATCTCGAAGCGGCATATCATTCTTAAGACTTAGGCGAGACATCATCCTAAGACCTAGACACGATTAATCCTGTCACAATTAACGCATCTGCATAAAGCGTCCTTTAGTTTAATTATAATCTATCTTAGGGAATCAAAGCAGTGGTGATCCTATTAGAACCCTAGCCTAACGGGACTTTACCCACTTATTGTTTGACGGTGTTCTATACACTGGTAGTCCACTATTTAAATCTATATCAGTTAAGTAAGAGCATGATTGTTGAAACATATATGGGTCACCTACTGGTCCAACTAAGCTCATAATTCAAAGACAAAGACAGAACATAATTTATGATCCTATTGGTCCAGTAATATAAAACATGATATAGAGAGTTATCCCGGTATCTAGATTACTTTTTAGATATCACTAGACCCAGTTGAATGATAGGTTGCATATTCAAACACATAAACAAGTATGAGGTGATAAACATAATTAAACAATCAATGATTAATTAGGAAATAGACTTTAAAACAAACCAAACATTAAACTTTCATTAAGATGGCTAATACCCGAGGGTATTAGCCCACAATCATTGTAATTATATAAGCGTAATCAAACAATTGAAATCGAACGATTAAGAGAGTAAAAATTACACGATGTCTTTTATGGATTCGTGATCAATGCTTGACCTTGGTGGCTGATCTTCTCTTCTAAAATTCGACTTTAATGAGTATGGTATAAAGAATATGATATTGCACACTGAAAACTCGTTTTTGAGTATTCTATTTATGATGTCTAAAAAAGACTCGATACGCCGTATCTGGCTAGGTCGATACCGCGTATAGGGCTACATTCTTAATCAATCAGTGATATCATTCCCAATTTACTTTTATTACTGTATCTTCGAATAGTTATCTTCATGGATAAGGCGTATGGAAGCAGTCTAATACGCCGTATTGGGAATTGGTCAAACGCGCTTTCTTGTGAAGTCTTGGCGCTGATACGCTGTATCTCTATTGTTGGATACGGCGTATGTAGTCAGAAATTAGCAATCTTTAAATGTCTTCATTTTAGCTCTAAATTATGCGCCTTTTAGCATGTCTTCACAAAAAACTCCTGAATCACTGCAACAATAAACTTTAAAGCAATTAAGTACCAAATCTTGCAATAATTACATAAAAGTGGGCAAAACAGATGGGATAAATGATATAATAAAGTGACGTTATTTGATGTCATCAAATATCCCCCACTTAAAACCTACTTGTACTCAAGTAGACTTTAGAAAAATTTTAGTTTATGAAAATGTGTCCTAACCGAAGTTAAGGATTTTCTGTTTAAGCATCATTTTATCCTAATCACCTGTACATAACCAAGCTCCTCACGAAATATGGAATTGAAAACACTTAGATCACTCAACTAATCTAGGGTGCAACATTTAATTGGTAAGCTCAATTGCTCGGTCGTGATTAGTTTTCTATCATAAGCTTGGCCAGGATACACATCTCCACCGCTAAAGCTAAGGAGGAACAAGTCAAAAGATAAATTGGGTTAAAAAGGCTTAGGGTTGATCATTCAAACAGTCTTTCACCAAAAGTACCACACCAACAAGGCAGCTGCATCGTACATACATGGCCGTAACGATAGAATAGACGCATACAATCCGATCACATCCCTGTTCATGTTTAACCATATGGAGCTTCTAACTTTCATCGAAAGTCGTCATCCAACAAGGCAGCTGAGACACGCATACATGGCCGTAACAACAGAATAGATATGCATGCTCGTACAAGTCCTCGTTCGAGTAGATCTTAAGGTTAGTTGCTAGGAAAGGGAAGTAAATGGGTGTTAAACAAAATT
Organism: Tanacetum coccineum; assembly: GCA_026074375.1. Classification (NCBI taxonomy): domain Eukaryota; kingdom Viridiplantae; phylum Streptophyta; class Magnoliopsida; order Asterales; family Asteraceae; genus Tanacetum; species Tanacetum coccineum. The sequence continues at coordinate 16,286 of BQNB010098997.1, forward strand.
CACAAAACAAATAGATTAAGCCAATAAATAAGGTACGGTTGCTAGTAACTTTCCCTCGATTGTTCCATGATAAAGACTCGAACATATAGACAAATGCCTCAATCATAGAAATGACAAAGACAACCTAAGTTGGCGTTTCTATAACGGTCAACTTTCCTTACATCCCACTCTTTACATACTTTTACAGAATAAGTGGTAATATCGGCTACTTTTTACAAGACTTTACATCGTTGATTTTTGTAACGTATCAATGAATAATCGATCATTCCAAGTAAGTCCTTCGATATAAACTTCTTTTGAACCGACTATTTTTCATCCTTTTCTTTTTGCTTTTTTCTATTTTTTTACAATACATCATAAATCTCGGTTTAATTCTACCGTCTTCACTGTCATAATTCATCTGGATAATCTTTTCCTTGTAACACTTCTTCTTCAAACATGATTCATAATTACGAAAGTAGCGAAACTTACGAGCTACATATTTTTCCCATTGCATTGTGTAATTTCCTGACCATTACAGGGATAGAAAATTTTCACTTTGACACAGGATATATAAAACTTTAGACGAAAGCAACTAGATACTTTGATTAAAATAGGCTTAATCTACACGGTATGCTAAGGTGCAAAGATGTAACGAAACATATAATATGGTGTAGAAAAAGAAAGGAATGGCTCAACAGGTTGTTCTAGGGAATCTTACTCTAAAAATGAGAGTAAACAAAGGGTTACACGGGGTTTAACTAACCAGTGTAGTTAGTTAATTTTATGACATGAAGGCTATTTGGTTTAATCCAATAAATTTATCAACTGAACGTGTTCCTCCATCTAAATCCATAGTACTCATCATTGCGGTCTCGAGTGATATACCAGGCCAAAATCTAAAGTCCATGGTATGTGTTTAATTACACATACCTTTGACCACTAAAACCGGACTTAAATGACTAAAACAAACCAAAAATACATTGTATTTGTATGTTTTGCATTTGTATTATGCAGGTAACGGATATCCAAGAAAAGGACAAAAATCAAAGTCAAAACGACAAAACCGAGCACGAGAACGGAAAGACCGTGAGAAGTCAAAAAGACAAAGTCAAAGTCAACAAAAGTCAAAAAGTCAAAGTCAACCCCGGGATGAGGCATTGGAAAGAGCATCGAAAACCAAACCCGAAAACCAACCCAAAAACATAAATTGACAAAAGTGGGCCCACCCGTACCCACCTAGTGGGCCCGGGTCAGCCCACTTATACACTTATACCTTATACACCCTAAACCTTAATAAAAAGCCCAAGTTCCTTTATTACCATACCCGGTCCAACAACTAGCCCACCATCACCACTTAACACCCCGTTAATCCCCTTATAACTCCACTCCCCTTAACCTTTTAAAGCTTAACCCCGTTAGTCCTTAAAAGGACTAACGGTGTAAACCATTTACTACTCCAAGGACCAAAGATGCACCAAACAAGGACTATGAATGCAAGAGATATATACACCTTGAAGGGCCTTTCTTGCCATTTCCTAAACTTCAAAATAGGAGCGGGAACATCTGTACATCCCTTTCAGTTTCCCTGTCTCCACTACCCACCAAATTAACAACCTAACATTGTTCCCCTTTCTTCTCCCCTATGTCGACCAACCTTATCCCTCCCCTTATTGCCACCTTGGCCATCTCCAATCATCTCATTCGTCAAGGAATAAAGACAAAGATTTAAGGGCTATGATCATTTGTCTTGGAGGACACTCAAATTTGATGGCTAGGATTGCTTTGTGGCCTCTCTCACACAAGAAAAACAGCTGCAAGAGCTCTCACAAAGAAAGCACATCTCCTATAATCTTCTTTCGATTAGTATAAATAGGCTCATTTGTAAGCCTTTGGGCATCAAGTTTTTTTAGTAGTTTTCAGCTTATAATTTAAGTTTTTTTAGCTTATTGTAATGTTTTCTTAAAAGCCTTGTAATGATTTTAAGTTTAATGAAAGATTGAAGTTTTTATGTTTTACCCCATTTGTAAGTTAAAGTGTTTGATTGTTTAAAACTATTTTATAAGCTCTCAAAAGCTCTTTTTTATAACCATCTTAAGCTGTTACCAAAAATCACTCAAAAAATCTTTTTGGATGATAAGCCGGATTTGGATGGGCTTATGGACACTACTAGCTTTTCTTTGATAAGCTAGAGTTAGTAGATAAGCTCTTGTGAGCTCATTTGCCCTGTTTTGAGCAAGGGCCTTTGTAAGTTTCCTTTTTCACGTTTTTAGCTTATTTACTATTCAACTGCTTATTTTTGCTTATTGTCTGCTTATATTTTCTTATTTGTGTTTTCTTATGATGTTTAATGCTATTTATGTCTGTTTTATAATTTAGAAATCATTTGTTTGAGTTTTCGTATAAACTGTCTTAAAATAGCTTATAAACTTGCATAATCTGTTTTAGCTTATTTGAGTGCTTATTTGTTATTGAAACTTGCTTAATACTTTCTTAATAACTTAAAAAACATCTGGTCTGTGAATTCTTAGTTTTAAAAACTAATTTTCTAAGCTGAAATGTGTTTTTTAAAAGTTAAAGGGGTGTTTGGGTCAATAGGTTTTACGGGTGAAAATGGGTCAAACCCTGCTTTGTGCTTTTGAGTCAACTTTGATTAGATAATATTAGTTATAAAATTTAGTTTGTTTAAATTTTTAAGTGTTAAATCTCAATTACAAGGTTTTAAGAGTTTATGGTTTGAAACTGTCAGCTTATAGCTCATTGCATTTGCTTATTTGATTGTGCTTTTTCTTATTGAGCTTTTTGTGTTGATTTTGTGTTTATTCATGTGTTAAAAGAGGTTAGAAACCAAAGCAAAATGCCTGCAATTGTTTTTTTAAGTTTTTTGCCAAAACTGTCAAAAAGTGCTAAGTGTTAAAAAAAATTGAGAAATGGCTTTTTTCAATTGCTTATTGTGGCTTATCCTGAATTTCAAACTCTCTTTTGATTGTTGATATAAGCTCTTTGAGGTCAAAGCTTTATCTGTTTGTAGGTTATATAGTCATAAGGATCTGTTTGTTTGCTTATTTTTAAGCTCAAAATTGGTGTTTTGTTAAGATTACAAAAGTTGCAAAAATTTGTCTAAGTGTTGAATCTGTGTGAGATACCCTTTTCATGAAGCTTTTTAAGTGCTTATCTGAATTTCAAACTGCTTTTTCATTGTTGCTTATTGTAGCTTTTTGGCCAATCTTTTTAGTGGTATAAGCCACTAAGCCATAAGGATCCTTTTGCTAGCTTATTTTTAAGCTAGAAAAGTCCCTCTTGGCCTTTTTGCTTATCAGTTTTGGCCAAAAAGCTATTTGCTTATTTAGGCTTATTAGCTTATTGCTTTTGCTTATTCTAGGTTTAGTTTAGCTTATTAGGTTAGTTTAAGCCCAATTTAGCTTACTTCTTTCAGTTTAGAGCTTATTTAAGCTTATTTGCCTTGTAGCTTAAAATCTTTAAGTTTCATAGCTTTTTGATTAAACTGCCATTCTAGCTTATTGTAGTTGCTTATTTTTGTTCTTAAGTGCTTTTTAGATATGCCCTTTTATCTGTCTTAGCTTATTTTGAGTTTTCATTTGCTTATTAGTGCTTAAAATTGCAAACAGTTAGTCATTTTAAGGGTTAGTGAAGTTAAGCTTAATCTGTCCCCTTTAACTGCTTATTGTGTGCTTATTTTTGGTTTATAAAAAAAGTTGTTTTGCAAAAGTTGCTTATTTTTAAGTGGTCTAAAAAGTTGTAAAAAATGGAAGGTAAAAAACGTTTGGGAATTGGGGGAAGCCAAGGGTGAGCAGGACTCGAACCCGAGACCTCTACCCCAATTCAACCAAACGTTTTACACAACACACGCACTACCAACTCGCCCTTGGGTCTTTTTCGGTTTATGTTTGCACAATTAATTCTTTATAGTAGTTTTAGCCCGTTTGGTTTATAAGCCGTTTTTGGCTTATTTCACGGCTTATTTGATAAGCTGTTTTCACCAGCTTATTTTTATTAGATTCCTCATTGTTCAATGCACTTTTGCTAAATTTTTTCTGATTTTTATTAAATAGTTTATTATTTTTAAACATTTAATTTCATTTAAATCGTTTTTAATTCATAAAAAAGTCAAAAAAATATAATTCTTTTTTAGAAAATTTTCTTTTAACATTTAGAACCTAGGAAAATTATATTTGCTTTCGTAAGGTTAAAATTGGAAAATTTAGTTTTTTAAAGAATCTCGTTCACGTTTTTAGTGTTTTTAAGCCCTAGTCACTTTCGTTTTTGGTCTAGCTTTCTTTGTTCTAGCATTTTAGTCAATTAAGACTTATAAAAATCAAAAAGATCATTTTAGGACTTAATTTTGATTATTTAGGGTTTTTAGGTCCCGTTTAGGATTCTCGTTTTGCGTTTTTAGTTAAAATTTGTAGTCCTTTATATTTGCAGGGCAGCAGCCCTTTTTCTAAAGATTTTTAGACGTTCTTGCAAACAGGCTTTTGTTTGTTTTAGATGGCTAATAACTCTTGCTATAGTCATGGGATGTTCATACCCCCTTTTTTCATTGCTAGATTTATATCTATCATTAAGTCTAAGAATAGATTGATCAATGTCAGAAATGTATTCTTTTATTTCAACAATTTCTTGTTGTAGATCTTTATAAAGATTTTTTAGATGAACTGGATTAGTTATAAAATTTATTTTGTAAAAGGATCTTAGGATTTGATCTTCTTTTATGTTTTGTAAGAAAAGGATGTTATGAAGATATCCGAGAAATTCTAACTTTATATGAATAATTTAAATCATTGTACCTCATAATGGCTTTTGTGAACAAAAGGAAAGGAAAAGGTTTCGATAGAACAAAAGCCAGCCTGTCTTCAGATGCTTCTTGTGTCTTTTCCCCATGACCGTCTGCCTTTTTGGTACTTGTCGACAATTAATTACATCAGACTCTGTCACAATTATCCTATCAATAATTATTAATCCCTTTAGAACTACTGCCGATATGATGAGTAACATTGATTTTATTCATGATAGAGCTCCTCGAATGAGGATACTCATTTTATCTTACATAATACCCTTTTCAGGGTTTCTACTCACAATACATTTAAATAATTATTACAAAGATAGTTGTAGGTTTTTTAGGCCCGTTTTCTGATGCCTTCAACTCTATGAGGAGGTCTTCTTTTATAATCACCAAAAGGTGAAAACTTAACCCTCGTTACTTTTTCTTCATGGTTAAGTTATGTTCCATTATTAAAGAAGGAATCTCTTTAATAAAGAAAAGCAGCATTATTGGGTAGCTTTTGTCGTGTTTTTCTTTGTGGAGGACCCATAGGCACATGATACCTAATCCTTTGATGACTTTTCATCTTCGATGGTGGGACCATTTGTATTTGAATTATTGTCTTTACAGAAATGACAATAATGGTCTTCAAACAGTTGATTCAGGTGTCGGCAAAGGCTTTGTCGAGTTGCACTGCTTGTTTGTATGGTGTTCTTCATGAATTTCTCACCAAATTGTGAGATTATTTGAACGTCTTCTTCGTTGGTGTTTGAAAAACTCCAGCTAGTAATTATGCAATTGTTATCAACATAATTAACTTTTTTCTTTGTTCCGGAAAGAACTTCTAGGATTTTTTTAGAGATTCTTTTGAATGAATTAAACCTTATTTTTAAAAGGTTATCCAGAAGAGGCTGTTGTTCTTCCATTGGCTGGGACTGAGAGATCTCTTTTTTGGACTTTGCTAGACCAATTTCTAGAAAGTGATAGGGATCGTAACCTTCTTCTTGCTGCTAATCTGGAATGCTGCTGATGACTTTGATGTATATTGGGTCATCTTTTGCTTTAAGAACCTTTTTTCGAAAGTTCTTGATAGAGTCTACCATTGGTTGTGAGAAATGTCTTAACTCTTGTAAGTTATGACTAGGGTAGATGTTGTTTATTAATCCTGCTTTAAATGCTTGATGGATTAATTTTGGATCTGCTCCTTCAACAAAGTTATAAAGACTTTTATGTGACTTTAAATCGTGAAAAGAATTTTTCATGTAAGTAAATCTTCATGACAAGTCTCTCTTGCATGCTCCACATATGTCCTGAACTCTTCAAATTTCATTGGGTGTTCGAAAGGTGCTTTGGTCTTTAATCTTCCAGGGATCTTGAATCTTGATCTCTTTGTTCTTCTTTGATTTTTTGATCTTAGGGCGAAGGAACATGTTTTTTTTTCTTAAACCTTCTTTGTAGTAGATTGCAAAGCTCATTCTTGCAGTTTCTTCAGATTTGATTTTTTGCAAATAACTTTATCAGTATCACAAAATTCTTTTGTGATTCCCCATTCTGTGTGAACGCCAATCTTGTTGGGACCTCTTTATATATTACATAGTAATATTTGGGATCTTGTTTGACTGACTTGAGGTAGTCTGGGATGAGTTCCTGCACAAGTTTGTTAGGAGACAAAATTGTCATTTTACTGCTACCTGCAGTAGAAGGACTAGAATGAACTAGTTTACTGGTTTCACTCAAAGAGCTTGGATCAGTATTATCCTTTATTAGGCTTTTTAGCAAAACCTCAGCTTTTAACGGATTTGTTGGTTCTTTACCTGAAGCCGTTTGCTTAGGAATAGCCTTTGTTTTTAAGCTTTCGCTTTCCGGTACATCGGTGACCGTTGTTATGGTCTCTAGGAGACTCATTTTTTGCTCAATAGCCTGTAGCTCTATTATGAGCATTTGTCTTTTTAATCTCAATTCTTTGAGACTTTCCATTTGCAACTGGGTTTATTACAAATTTTTCTTCTCTCCTCCTTTCTTTTTGTTGGTGAGTTTATTTTGTGTGAAGAAACGTTGGCTGCAACGTTCTTTTTATAGGGCTCGAGAGGAGCATTGATGTCATGGATGACGTCAATCATTTCTGAAATCACGGGTAAGGCAATCTGCCAGCACATTTTTATTACCTGGTAAATGTTCAGTACTGAAAGAATAGTGGCTAAACCAGGCTTGCCATCGTACAAGACGACCTTGTTTACTATCACCTGCAATGTTAGTGCGGAGGAAGTAAGTAAAATTTTTGTTATCTGTCCTCACCAGAAAAGTTACTGGGGTAAGATAAGCACTGAATTTTGAAATGACATTTTTTACTGCCAATAACTCTTTTTCATTGCTGTGGTAGTTTTTTTCTGCTGCTTTGAAGCTTCCAGAAGTGTACCTGCAAAATTTTTCAATGTTGTTTGGGGTTTTTGCTTTTAAAATTCCTCCCCAGATGTCATCTGACGCATCGGTTTCAATAATGAGAGAATCTTCATTCGAAGGAAGATAAAGTTTAGGAAAAATTGTGAGATTTTTCTTAATCTTTTTGATGTAATCAGTATCGGACTGAGTCCAATTCCAAATAACATCCTTTTTGAGTTTTCCTTGTAAAGGTTTTCTCATTTTTGCAAGTTTTTCAATATAAGTTTCAGCATAAGTTAAAACTCCTAAAAATCTTTGTAATTGTTTTTTGTCTATGAGAGCATCCGGAAAATTATGTAGATGTTCTAAAATATGTTTTTGAGGACTATGAGTTCCTTGATCTATTTCTAGACCTAAAAAGTTAATTTTTGTTTTAAAAAGATTGGCTTTCTTTTTTGAAAGAATTATACCATGTTTTGAAATGGTTTTTAGGACCTCAAGAACGTGAATATAATGTTTTTCTTCGTTGTCACTGAAAATAATTATGTCATCTACATAGACTGTACAAAAATTTTCTAATCCACGAAGTGCATTTTGCATGTGTCTTTGAAAGATACTTGGGGCTTGTTTAAGGCCAAAAGGAACTACTTTCCATTGAAAATGTCCATTAGGACAAGTAAATGCAGTAAGCAACTGTGATTGTTCATCTAGCAAAACTTGCCAGAATCCAGATTTGCAATCGAAACTGGAGAATATGCTTTTTCCTCTTAAGAGGGTTAAAAGTTCTTGCATATTAGGGAGATTGTGAGAATCTCCAATAGTGGCTTCGTTAATCTTTTTATAATTAACAACCATTCTTTTCTTTCCTCTTCTTTTTTCAGCTTCATTTTCGACTAAAAAGGCTGGTGACATATGAGGAGATTTTGATTGGACAATTAACTTCATGTCAAGAAGTTCGTTGATTTGTTTTGTGAATTCAATCCTATCTTGTGGAGAATAGCACATAGGTTTGACTCTAATGACCGTGTTAGGATCAATAAGTTTAATTGTTGCCTTCATCCATCCTTTAGTTTTTTGAGGATCAATAGGATTTTCAGAGCATACTTTATCAAGAATTTCTTCGATGATTTTGTATTTGTTTATTTGTAAAAAGATGTTACATCCTTTTATGTTTTCCTGAGAAATGTTTGTTCCAGGAATTTGTTTGATCTTTGAATCTTTTTTCATGGATTCAAGAAAATTTGGTTGTCCTTGGCTAAAAGCCTTGGTAACCTTTTTTATTATTATCAGTTCATCGTTAAGATGAAAAGCAATTCTATCAATCCATTGAACAAAAGGTCCAAATAGTTGACAAAAGTTATTCCCTAAAATTAGGTCAATACCAGAATCTTGTTGGTAGATTGTGGGTATATTAAATTCGTAACCAGAAAGCTTTAAGGAAATATTCCTACAAACTTGATTGATTTTTGTAACACCCCCAAAATCTGGTCGCTGCGGAATGGTAACAATGGGGTGCTACTTCATAGTCCATACACACAAGTCACAAAAAACGACCTCAAAAGAGACGTTTTAAGATAAATTTCACATTTAATATATTAAAATC